>OVAY01000614.1:0-49622 GCA_900406395.1 Kernera saxatilis
GTTTTGTACATCACCTTGTACACTAGATTACTAAATATGTACAGTCATATCCTATAATTCGTACACCGCATTTTCAATCATCATCGTATACCACTATCAAACACCATCTTGTACACTGCTGTTAGCTGTACACTCGTTTTATCACAAATCAATGCAAAGACATTTATGTCTTTTATCTTTAATTTGTCTTATTCTCCTTTCACATTCTTCTCTATTTCACAAACAATACAAAACTATCCCTTTTTCAAATATGTTTTTAAAACTACTTAGTTTTCAAAATACTTAAGCATTTAACTATACAAATATGTAAGATTTTGGTTTTTGGTTTGAAGTATGAGAAGATAATGTTCAACAATTTGTTAGGCGCTAGTGAAAAACTAAAAAAAAAAACAAATTAGCACGTAATCAATTAACCATCAATTAATTGAGAGTTTTTTATGTTATATATATATTGTTATATTTTCATATTTTTTTTGTTACTACAGTAGTTATCAATAAATCAACCAACAGTTGAGACCAGTTAATTAGACGTTTTGATCATATAAATTGTTGATTTTTTGTACATTAATTTGACAAAAGAAGAACGGTTGGATGGTTTGATCGTCTATATGAAGGTCTCGACATTTAAACGATCGGTTTTTTTGAACATAATATATAATATTAGCTAAAACTGAACAGTACTAACTATGAAATATGTGAACTAGAAATAGAGAAGAGAGATATTTATTTCTTGGACCAAAAAAAAGAGATATTTGATTTCACGTTTTTTTTGTTTGACGCGTTCTGTTGAAATGTATATATGCCAAATGTTCAATAAAGAAAAATAAAGGGAGGACACGCGTAAGTGAATGGTAGGGTGAGATAAAGAGATTGAGAAGAAAATAACAAAAGCGAAGCTGAGATGACAAAGGAACTGTTCAATGAATCGTAAGGTATCAACATGGAAAGCGTTTTCAATACGGACAGAACTACAACGTGACGACACGTGGACACGTGTCTTTGGCATAAGTTAGGCGCCATATTGTGTCATTTGTCAAAAAGACGTTATAACGATAGACGAAAAATAAAACACGAGTTGATGTTGACTAAAGATTTTTTGAAAATTTTTTTTCTTTGAGTAATTCACTAACATATCAATTCAATGTTAAAAAAAAAACATAAGAATTCATCGTAGTTGCATAGAAACTACAATGGTCGCAATTTTATTTATTGTTCTTATTGTTATGGTATATAAATCGATATTATACTCGAGCAGAATATGCTGTTTTGAAATAGGCAGTATATAGTTGACTAATTGAGTCTGTTTGATAACAACTAAATTCTGCATTTGATTAACCATTAGATCACCTAGATATCACCACCACTTGGTTAAAATCATTGTTTTTTTTTTTATAAACAAAAAATCATTGTTCTAAATCCATGTTGGATAAATTAAATATTTTCAAGAATTGGACCATACTAATTTTTACATAAAAATGAAGAACATAATCTTTTTTTGTTCAATATCTAACATAGTGCCGATTTTGTGTTATCACTGTAATAACAAGAGTGTTTGGCTATTCCTTTATAGTATTCAAGAGATGACCACATTTTATTTAAGCTAAAATTTTTTTGAAACCGAATTTATTTAAGCTAAAATATCTGTATAATTTGATGTAGTCCTTCATTATCCATATCCATCTATTTATTAGTTCACGTCATTTATAGCAATTATAATCCGTAATTAAAAGTGCATTACGAGTTATATTTTTAAAAACTTATCTAAACCTAAATACATATATACTTCTTAAAGATCATTGAATTTTTAGATTAAAGTTTAAGCATACACATCAGACAATCAGAACTAAACTGATTTTGAAATGGATATGAGGATATCATTTCAAAAGATTAGACGAAGATATATAAACCTTGATTAACCCAAATATATCACGCGATATATTATGGTCGTTATCGAAACCTCTAGTGGAACTTAAAGAATTAGGGTTTCTTTCACTCAATAGTTTTCGTGATACAAACCATTTGATGCTACTTTTATTTACTTTATTTTATCCATATCTCCCAATTCGATTAATGATTTACCATTCATCAAATGATAACGAAGAGCTAGTCAAAATTTGGTTTTTGCTTTATTTATAACATCATCGCTATTCTCTGTTTTTTTGTTGTTTTTTTTTTTGAATGTGGAGAATAAATTTAATGTTGGACCGGAGAAAAACGAACTCCAGAAAGAAAAAAAACATAGAATCTCTATTCAGTCTGATTGGATCCATGAGTTCGATATGATGTTATATTCGAAAAGACTCGTTTAAAAAAATTAATTGGGTTGCGATCCTGAGAGAATTATGTTATGATAAGTATTTCTTGGATTTTATATGCACGTGTGTGTAACGGAGGAGTTTAGGTCAGCTTACTAGAGGACATAGATTTGTTATAAAATCGAAAGATTTTAGTCTTCCTTTTTTTTTTTTCGTCAACCGAAGAGATTCTCTTCTTAATCGTATTCGTATGGCCCAAAGTCATGGTAGGACTGCAGCATGTACACCTTGAACTTGCACATTCGATGACTAAAACGCTGAACCAAACCACTACACTAAGACATATTTTCCTAAATTGATGCCCTTAAAATGTTGATATATTTTTGGCGCCTAAAGCACCAGCTTCTGCTGCTTTAGGTCAAAGCCGGACCTGCGTATGAGCATGACTGGCTCAAAAATAGTAAAAAATTATAGGCTACAAATTTCCAAAATTGATTTATATGTAGATAATTTATATGTTTCTGAATACATGACTCCATGTGAATTACTATACTTTTTTCTTTATTTTACATTTTTTTAGTTTTACTATTTTATTGTATTGACACGTGTCACAATCTAAATTAACAGTAACATGTGTCGCAATTTAATTATTTAAAAATTGACATACGTGTCACGTTCACGTCGTGCGCATTCAGCTTTATATAATAAGATAAGTAGGCTACATATTTCCAAATTTGATTTTTAATTAAACAACAAAAGTTAGTCATTACTTTTTAATAATAGTGGAAGATTATTCTTTTTTTTTTTTTTTTATAACTAAGTTTAAGACTATTCTTGGAAATTAAAATAAAGAAAAAGGTGAGTGGGATATTCTGGTATTTAGGCTATGTATTATCAGCTTCTGTTTAAAGGTGTGGACTTCGTAAAATATCTAATTCAGAGTGTAAATGATGTATGAGGAATCGTGGAATTCAGCTGAATTCAGCTGATTTTTTTTAAGAATACACTATTTGCATTAGCTGAATGTCAGCTGAATTCCACAATTCCACACAAAAAACCTGCAAAAAAGGAGCTGCTATTTTTTTCTTTCTACATACTATTTTTCATTATTAGCTCATAGTTTTTAATTAAAATTCATTAAAAATGAAAAGTAATGAATTTATAACAATAAAACCAGATAAGATTAACTACTTGACAATGTACTATTACGTAGTTTAAGTTTTTAATATAATTAATTTCTGATAATTGATTTCATTTGTCATCAAAAACTAAAAAAAAATATAAATATATAAAATTCCTTTTGTTTTTTTTTTTTGTGCTAATTTGGGAGTTTTAGAATTCTAATAAGTTACTTATATTATTCACATGTTACTTTTGAATAAATCTTTAAATATCAAATTTTCAATATGGTCTTACTAAACATTTTATTATTCATTTACATATTTTCAATAGTTCAAAAAAATCATGAAAATAACTTAATTTTAGCAATCAAACTATTATTCATCTTACTATTAATTTAAAAAAAATTAAAAAATAGATATATTTTTGACAATAATTGTTAGTTTAAAAAAAAAAAGACAATTATATATATATTTTAATAATGTTCCTATTCTGATAAGTTTTTTTAGTTATTATGTTAATTTTAACAATTATTTAGTTTAATAATATTTTTATTTATTCAGTCAGATTCTGCCAAATTCCTCAGTTACCATTTGAATTCTTAGTTATTCAGCCAGATTCAGCTAAAAATCACAAAAAAATTCAGCCAGATTCCGCATTCAGCTGTTACCATTTAGACCCTCAGTTTAATTCGGATGACTGAAATTTGAGTCTGGTTTCTTTTACTTCCATGCTTCATAAACAAGGGGAAACTAACCGAAAATAAATAGTTCATAATTTAGTTAAATATGGATATATACATTCTAGTTTTTATTTTGATTGTTGTAATCCTCTGTCTTAGATTTAAGACTATTTGTAAACGATTTTAATAATTAATATTATTTTCGATGAAAAAAGGAAACTTGATAGGCTTTGATGGGCTCCCAAATTCATCTCAAGCCCATTGTATAGCGATGCATGCAAAGTACGTTTTGCCACAAAACAAGCTAATGTTCAGCCTCACCTTTAATCATATACAATTGACCCACAGTTACCGAATTTAAACATGAATTATCAAACACCATTGACACTAGAACAAACTAATAATTAACATTTTTCTAATCCTTCCACGTCGTCACTCATTCATAGTCAATCAATATATATATGAATTTCAATATATTTGTAAACGCACCTCTATCTTTTTTAATTAAGATCTCTGTTAAGTTTCATAAGATCTCGTATATATTGATCCAACTAATTGATCTCATTCATGCACATATATCCTATCGATCTTCTGTCGACCTAAGCTTTTCCAATCATCTCATTTTTTTCCCTTAATTATAATCATCTCATTTTCTATAGCATGAGTAGGAGGTGCAGCTGCCCCCAATGATTTATTATTTGTTTTTAATTTTCTTTGAATAATTGAACTTTTTTTGTTGATCTAGCAAGAATGCTCCCTATAGTTTTAGAGTGAATAAGTCCAATGCCCCCATAGAAAAGAATAAGTCTCAACTCAAATCTAACTGATAATGAATAGATTGATATATGTTTTGTAGATAATACATTAGGGGTTTTTATATTTTTGATGTAAATTCCTAATAATTTTAGAGATGAAAAATAAGTAAAAGAGTATAAAATGTAATGATGTTGAAAATGTACAAACAACTTTCGGTGTACCGTGTACAAGACAAAACAAACTTTCGATATTAGAACGAGAAAATGTTATTTTATTTGTTGAAGTTACAAAGCAGTTACTTGCCACACAAAAAAAAAAAATACAAATAATAAAGAGGAGTTCTAATTCTCTTTAAAAAAAAATGGTTGCCTCTTCTGTGGAGTATCGATAAGTTGGGATATATATGCATAAATGAAATCAATTAAATTAATTAATCTTAGGACTTAGAAAAGAAAAGACGCTGAGAAAAGCATTTAATTTGGAGTGAATTAAAGTTCTTCCAACGCCTAAACAATTTCATCTTCAGCCTCTAACTCCACCAACCTCTCAACGATAACATCCGATGCAATTGACACAACTTCCGACAAACTCCTAAAATGCGCCAAAAAAAAAAGAAAAAAGAAAATGTCAGAACATTTGATAGGAATCAGAAATTTTAATAGCACATTTTTTTTTTTGTCTCTAATAGAAACTTAAAATTACCCTTTAGAGGAATCGAACGCGAGTCCAACGGTATCTCTAGCTTCTTGAAGAGCCCATCTAAAACGTTGGATTTCTTCATCAGAACATTTCACCCTCTCTATCATAACATCGAGTTGCGAAGGTTTGACGTCCCAAAATATCGGTATGACCCTTTTCTTGGACTCCATTATAAGAGCAAGCTCATACAAACAGCAATAAGAATTGAAATAGTTGGGAGAAAAAACGGCTACGGCGACTTTAGAAGTGAGAATCGCACGGTCGATATGATCAAAAAGCTTATCTCCGGGTTTCATGTTCTTGCAATCCAAGAATGGACGTAAGTTACGGGCTTTGAGATTGTCGTAAAGCAAAGTTGCGAGGTTTCTCTTTGTGTCGGCTCCTCTGTGGTTGATGAACACATCATGCAAAGCTTTAGGTTTGGTCGATGATGAGGAAGAGAGAAGATCAAGAAGCAGTTTGTTGTTTAGCTGAATGGATTTGGATTTGGATTGTTTCATGAACTCAAAAACCCTAGAGATCATGATTTTTGTGTGTGTGTGATGAAGTTCGATAGGATTGTTGGGAGGATGAATAGGGCTTTATGGGGAATGTGTGTGTATTTGTAACTATGTATGCATGCATAATGTATTTGTGTGTATATATAAGGTTTGAAGTATAATTGTCGTGATTTAATGGGCTTGAATCGGAGAAGAAAAGACAAGAAGAGAAGTGGTGGATTTTGAACAGCATAAGAGGAATGTTTACTAGACGTTGGCCGCGTCAAGAAAAATAGTTTCCCAATGTATTTTATTATTTATATTATTTTTCTCTAGCTACTTTAATTAGTTTTGACAGGAAATATATCTTAAAATATGTAACGACTACGACCCCTGCTATATAAATTTCTTAGTCAGTTAAATTATAATGTTTTGCATACTGATTGATTTTGTTTGTATGTTAATTAATATAAGTAATCATAATAACAAATAATACATTGATTTTAAAGACAACAGAATTTTTTGTAAAAATTTGATATATACAATATAAAACAACTATCAATTTTTCTCATTTGATTATTATATTGAGACAATAGTAAATTTATCTAAAAAAAAATTAAATCACTTTTGGAGCTGAGAATCACATAATATTTATATATAAAAAACGTATTGCCCAAAAGAGTATATATTTCAAAATTATAAGTATAATGTAAATGATTCGTACGTAGAGTACTAAATAATCTGTAAGACTATATACGCGGACAATTGTAGGTACTAATAGTGATAATATTTTTTCAACACTATTAAATTAATGACTAGTGTACAATAATTCTTAGTAAAACATTAGACATGTTGAATGTAGATTATGAGAAGAATGAAGAAGAAGAAAGGTATAGGTAAAAATTGTAGTCGTTGAAACAGGTTTGACCATTTCCCGTCAAAGAAGCTACCGATGTGCTTGAATTTGTTTTTTTCTCTCTTGTACGAGTTAAAAGAGTATAATACATGTTTTTCGTTTGTTTTTTCTCTATATATCAAAAAAGTATCACAAAATATGGCTACTTGTAGAGAGGGTAATACAATACGCTACAAATAAATTTGATTTTACTTAACTCGATAATTCTTCGGTCATTCGATGCAATCAAATATTTAATGTAGTATCAGTGTATATTAGGTCATGGTTAACTTACTTCAAGCTACCAATTGTTGTGACCCAAGACAACATCAACTATTTTATAGTTTGTTAGTTAAAAAGTTTCTGATTGTAATAAGCATCAATAACATACAATACTATATTTGATTTTCTTATGCAACCTCATAAAAATTAATAACGTAGGAAGTTGTCCTTTTTTTGTCGTCTACACACTTCTAATTTAAACATGAGTTATGACATAATGACAGAATTAGTATAAACCACTTAGAATACAAGTCTCGATCATGTATCAATCGTCTTCTTTTTGTTTGTTTGGTGAACTTGAAAACTTATATTAAGCAAGTATCGATCGTCTTTTTTCATTACAAAAAAAGTTGTATAGGTATTATTAAACATATGGTCGTTGGGATTCAACATGAAACGGGACTAGCTATAAATATAAAAAAAGACCTTTGATAAATGGTTCTTTTATATCACTAAACCAAATCATAAATCCCTTGTTTTGTTAAAAAAGAAGTCAAATGATATTTTTATCAAGAAAGCTACATTTTTATTTTGTTCCAGTTTTCAGAAAACATATTTTCATAAATTTCACATTCCCTTTGATTAAATAATTTCGCCGACAAAGGTTACACACTTTCCACAAATACGCTGAGAGAATCAAGTCACGATGGAGACAAGAAAACATTAGTTTCTTTCTAATCACTAGGCATGGACAGTTGACTACGTGCAATCGTTTGACAAACTACGTAATTTTCAAGGGACTTCTTCC
Source organism: Kernera saxatilis (assembly GCA_900406395.1). NCBI lineage: Eukaryota > Viridiplantae > Streptophyta > Magnoliopsida > Brassicales > Brassicaceae > Kernera > Kernera saxatilis. The sequence continues at coordinate 7,916 of OVAY01000614.1, forward strand.
CAAGAACACGATGAAAGGTCCAGGACCATTTGTGGTCAGGTGATAAGGAGACGGGCCTAGGACGCCAACACGTTTCAGGTTCGATCCATCTGCTGCGTGAAACTACAATACATTGTTTCTGGACATCCACACGGATATGGACCCCTGTTTTCAAGTCTATTTGCATATCCGGAGAGAGGGTCTATCCGTGGGCTACACGTCTTCCAAAAGATTAGTCTGGGCTCGTCCATAGACCTGAAATTTACTCATGAGTTGTCAAAAAAAAAGAACACGATGAAAGTAAGGATAAAGACTTGTCCTTTGAATCGAAGAAGACACAACACAACAAAGGAATTCACAACAAAGTAATGGGCCAAACTCGACAAAGCCCAGTTTCATGTAGTATTAAGGGTGTTTCATTTTTTTCTATTACGTTCGAAACACAACAATTACTTTCTCCGATTACTATCTTATTTAATGGCAACTATTCACGGTTACTATAAATTATCCAACTATTGAAAACGGTGGTTATGGTTTTTCTTACACGACTGTAAAAAATGAACAAAATGACCAAAATTGTGGATGCAAGATCCGTCTAGGTCAATTGGATAACTTTGAATATTGATTGAAGTTAAAATGACTGAGATTTCTCCAAAATCGAATTAAAATCACTGAAAACCCCAAATCTTGATCATTGTGTTAACGCTATAGTTAATTTAACAGTAATAGCATTGATTAATGAATCGCTAATTAGCTACGACCATGGATATCTAACGATTCATCTGACACACACAACTTTGACCTGCAATAGTCTAAAGATAATCGATGACGTGGACCTATATTATTGGCCAATGATTTGACACAAATCGGTGAGAGAAGGTGAAAGAAACCGCAGCCTAACCGGTCAAACCGGATTTAAACCATGCACATTTATTTACATGACCACTAGATCAACCGTTAGATCTCTAAAGCATTTAATTTGACTTCATCAAGACGGTGACTGTTAACAAACGCATTCAATTCCATTTCTAATTTACTTTTTTTTTTATCTCTCATTAACATTCCTAATCTACGTTTCTTTTCCAACAAAACCAGTCGAACAGTTTAAAAAATTGCGATTTATTTTTTTTGAGGGAAATTAGTCTGAGAACTTTAATTATTAAACAGGGAAATTAGTCTAAGAACTTTAATTATTAAACAAGGTAAGATCCCTTTAATTAACCCGAAGATAAAGGTAAGAAAACCCCACCTGCACCACGTGCAGGAGTCCTAATTATTACTATTATTATTAACACTAATTTATATACTTAACTCAAATTTAAAAATATTAAAATTGTTTAAAAATGCAACGAATTAATTGTCTTTATTTTCTGAGTTTAATAAATAAAGAGAAAAAAAAAAAACAATTTCGTGAGAGAGTCATTTCATTTCTTTATTCGGTCACAGTCTCTTGACATTTTCGTCTATATAATACTAAATTACTTAAACGAAACAGCTTCGAGGGAAAGAGAGAGAGAGAGAGAGAGAGGAATCACCAGCAAAGCTGCTTGTGAAAGAGAGAAAGAGAGCTCTGAGAAAATCGCCATGGCTTCAAAGCTCGTGATCATCATTGTGTTCATTCTAGATCTAATCGCTGTTGGATTAGCCATTGCCGCCGAGCAAAGAAGAAGTGTCGTAAGAATCATTATTCTCTCAAGATTTTTCTTTACTGTTCGTTGCTCTCTTTCGGATTCTTGTTCTCCTGAAGTCAATTTTTGGTTATGAAATTGTATCTGGAAAATTTCTCGGAATAGTGATAAGACTTCAAATAAGTAGTGAATTTTGGCTTGGAATCTCTGTCGGTGGGATCTCTTGTAGTGGACGCTTTTTCAGATCTGATTCAAAAAATCATGTTTCCTGATCAATACAGAAGATATGCAAATTGTATGAAACTGAAAAGGATTCATGTCTATGAGTTTTATTCATAACCTGTAACCGAAATTTTCTCTCAAGCTTTAGATTATAGAGATAGAAGATCTTTATAAGTAACTGTAGCTTACTGCATTGTTGAAATCCAGGGCTAGATCTCAATGTAATGGGTTTCGTTTTTTGATGTAGAGAAATGGCTGAAGAGTTTCTTGGGTTTGTTTTGCAGGGTAAGGTTGTACCAGACAATGAGAAGATGTATGAGTACTGTGAGTATGGCTCAGACATAGCTACAAGTTATGGAGCTGGTGCATTTGTGCTTCTATTGACCAGTCAAGTCATTATTATGGTGGCTAGCCGGTGCTTCTGTTGCGGAAAGGCTCTTAACCCCGGTGGCTCAAGAGCTTGTGCCATCATGCTCTTGCTCGTTTGCTGGTAATATCTACTTAGCAATAGAGCAGTCTTAATTATCAGTCTCGTAGGTTTCATGAATTGGCTTTGACCCATTTATTCGTTTTGGTTTTGGACAGGGTGTTCTTCTTGATCGCTGAGATATGTTTGCTCGCGGCATCGATCAGAAACGCGTACCACACAAAGTACAGGAGGATGTGGAACAACGATAGCCCTCCAAGCTGTGAAGTGATCCGTAAAGGAGTGTTTGCAGCTGGTGCTTCGTTCGCGCTCTTCACTGCTATTGTCTCTCAGTTCTATTACGTCTGCTATTCTCGTGCTCGAGATGATTACCAGAATCCACCTTACTAGCGAAGATCCAGACAAGAAAACCTAAACACTGAAAGAGTTTGTCCATTTATTATCCCCTCACTGATCAAATAGGTTAATTCAAATTTGATGATGTTAGTGATTTGCTTCTTGCTTGTATTCGATTTAAGCTTTTTTTTCCATCACATTGCCTTTTGGTTTTGTTTTTATGTATAAATTCTTATATAATATTAAGACAGATCCTCTACATTTAGTATCTAAGCTTTGTTGTTACATGGAAGTTTTATACGTTCTAGAGCTCATAACCTGGAAACAGAGCTTGAATTGGATCGTTCATGTCGAAAAACATGTAAGCCATTCCTCCTATACCTTCAAAGAGTGAGAAGGGTCTATCTCCTCCATGCATTTTACCTTCTGAGATGAGCTTCTCTGATTTATCGAGCAGGAAAGACGCGAAAGCCTTTGCTCGGTACAAGTACTCTGGTTTACCTGTTAACCGGTACAGAGAAAGAAACACGTACGTGTTTCCACTGATACCGTGACAGATTCCTACTCGTTTAAGCAACCCACGGTTCCACACTACTTCTCCTGCCTCCATTGCCGCCTCTACAGATTCCTCTGTCCTAAAAACCTGAAAAACATCCAGAGATGAGTTTCGCATTGTAGTTTTCCCGATAAAGAGTATAACGATTATATACCTGAGCTGCCTTTACGAGCGTGAGAGCGACACCAGGAGCACCGTGACACCAGTGAACAAGGCGATCTGATTCGCTTCCTTCGCTAGATAGGTAGTTTCCGCTTGGGAAACGGTTTTGAATCATATAGCTTAGTGTACCTGTAAGATCTTGGATTTCATCTTGTTCAAGTTCCATATGCAACAGGACATTCATGATCCCGGCTAAACCGTGCGCAGCACCCCAGTACCTCTTCCCATGCCACTCGTACATCAACGGGCAACTTCCTCTTTTCCCGACTTGTCTTCCTGCCCTGAAGATTTCCTCAACCACAGATCTCTGAAGAAACAATGAGATGGTTCATCCGCCAATTTAGAACCTTTTTTGAGTCAAACAATCAAAAGCAAGTTTTTAAACTTTGTTACCATTCTTGCCGATGATACACTGTCCTTCCCAATATGCTTATTCAAGAACAAGCATGCCCACAAGTATCCTGCTCTACCATATAGTAACTCATACGGCAAATCACTGGGAAGCCTAATCTGTTAAGAATAGCAAGTTACAAGGCTCGAGCAAAGTACAAGTTAATGTATCAAGCTTCTTTGATGGATTACCTCACGGAAACGGGCTAAGTAACGATCCTGCAACTGGTCATCACCAATATGCTTTGCTACAACAGCACCAAGAGCACACACACCCGCATGGCCACATATGAATGTCACTCGCCTGATAAAACCACACTCATCATGTGTTTGCCACCTCGAGCTAACGACTCTTTATCTTTTAATATATGATAGAAAAAAGAAGAAGTCCTTACTCAGAATCTCTTGAAGCTACATCACACGCCTCAACAATCTCTGTGCATAACTTCAGATCTTCTTCACTTCTGGTGACCTGATAGGATTTGAACAAGAGAAAAGCTGTCCCGAGAACTCCAGTGTACAGGCTATAGTCTCGAACACGTTTTCCAGATCGTTCCCATGTCTCCCACACTACCTGAAACAAATCACCATAAAAACAAGAGAATTCAATATAGAGTTGCAATTTCAGTAACTTGAGTCCAAATCAAATACCAAACTAAAGAAAAGTCACAAGGTCGATGTCATATAGATTTTAAATTTCTAAAATCCACTAAAATTTCTGTAAAATTCTCAAACATGATCAACCCAGAGAAACCCAAAATCTCGCACGCCTCTCAATTACGCAGTTTATACGTATACTCATCAGCTCCCAAATTGATTTACCGTATCTTTGAGGCTTAGAGCATATCTCTGAAGCTTCTCGGAGAATGATCTGTACGGAAGTGAGAGGAGTTTCTTCAGCGAATCTTTACCTGAAGAAACAGTCTCCTCTTCGCCGGCTTCTTCCGGTACAAACTCCGGCATCTCATTTCGGAAAAAACGTTCTCCCATCTCTCTAAGCGGTTGCTTGGAGAATCTCGAAGAACCGAAGAAACAACAATACGACACATAGTCGCAGTTAATAAATAATTTCAAAAAGCTATGCAACAGATAAAACCATTGTTAATGGGCTTTAAAACGAGGCCCAATAAGGGCCATCCCATTATTCACACATCTCAGCTTTGTCTCTTACCTTAAAACTCTGCTAAAACCCTAGAGAGAGAGTTTTGCGTTGGAAAACAAAACAATGGGAAAGAAGCGAAAGCATAGCGAGACGGAATCTCCGGCACCGGTGAAGAAGAACGATGAGCCTGCTCCGGAGAGACCCAAAAGGACTCTATTGGGATGGAAAGATAAGAGCGAAGATGCTGAGGAATCTAAACCTTCTTCGTCTTCATCTAGATTCAGGAATAAAGAGAAGGTCTTGGTCACTTGTTCCCGTAGAATCAATTTCAGGTTAAGTTGAATTTGCAAATTTTCTTCCCTTTCTTTTGTTTTGATTTATTGGGTATTTCGATTTAGGGTTAAAATAATTGAAATTGATTTACTTTTTTTTTGGTTTTTGTTTGAAGGTATCGGCATCTAATGTTGAATATAGTGTCACTTCTGCCACATTGTAAGAAGGATAGTAAGGTTGAAGCTAAGAGTAGCAAAGGTGCGACTTTGAATGAGCTCGTTGAGCTTAAGGGATCTTCTTCCTGTTTGTTTTTCGAGGTAAAATTTTCATCTTTATTGCTACTTACTTATCTATGTACTTAGATTTTGTTTAATTTTTCTCCCAAAGGTGTGTTGAGATGTGTTCATTTAGTGTGGGATGTGTGACAAGTCTTAGGATCTTGTTGTTAGAATTCTCAATGCAAGCTTATGTATATACATATTGATGTAAATGGACAATCTTTGAATTTATTGGTTTATTTCTCCTTTCCCATCTTCAGTGTAGGAAACATAAAGATCTTTACCTGTGGATGGTCAAATCTCCCGGTGGACCATCTGTGAAGTTCTTGGTTAATGCCGGTAATGTCTCCACTCACCTCAAACTTTAGTTTCTATAAAAGTGAGACAAGAGCTGATAGTCCAGTCACAAATTTAGCTATGATGGGTTTAATCAGCTTCTATCTTGTTCGATAACTGAGATCTGTTTCTAGAACTGTGATGTGTGCTAAAAGCGTTTTAGCTTTTGTTTTCTATGTTTTGAAGTGCACACGATGGAAGAGCTGAAACTCACTGGAAATCATCTAAAGGGATCACGCCCGCTTTTGACATTCTCATCCAATTTTGACAAAGATGTGCACTGGAAACTCCTGAAGGAGATGCTTACTCAGGTTGTTGCCAGATTCATTCTCTTCACTTGGTTAATTTTTATGGTTCGTTATTGGAGAATATCTAGGACGTTCACATCCTAATTACTTTTTTGTGTTCTCTCTCTCAGATATTTGGAATTCCCAAGGAACACAGGAAATCTAAGCCTTACCATGACCACGTATTCGTTTTCTCCATTGTCGATGACCATATATGGTTTCGGAATTACCAGATTTCGGTTCCTCACAACGAATCAGATAAAATTGCACGAGGTGGCCTGGACAAAATGACCCTTATCGAGGTTTGTAGACAAAGAGTTTGTAACTTGTAATAGTTTTTTCACCCGTGGTTTCGATTGAAACATATACACGATTGATGACAGGTCGGTCCAAGGTTTTGTCTTAATCCAATCAAGATATTCGGAGGCAGCTTTGGGGGACCAACGCTTTATGAGAACCCCTTCTACGTTTCTCCAAACCAGGTATCAATTGGCGTTCTATTTCCAACTTGATCCTAAATTTTTTAACTCCATACAAACCTTAGGACTTTCCTTAAACAAATTTTGATCTTGTAAAAACTCAATGCCTTTTAGATTCGAGCGCTGGAGAAAAGAAATAAAGCCGGGAAATTTGCTAAGAAGATCAAAGCGAAGACAAGGAGAAAGATGCATGAGCTCTCAAACCCATTGGAGCCTGATGAGTTTGCAGATATGTGGAAAGATGAATGATCAGAGTTCATGAAACTGAATCAGATTTCGTCTTACTGTTGTTTTAGCTTTCCGCCTTTTTTGCGCACAATCAAAACAGAGTCAAGTTTTGTCTTGCAATGAAATGTTTTCTTAAACTTACACTGATTCTGTAAGTAAACAAGATTGAAAGTTAAAAGCGTTTATTATTGTTGACATCGTCGAGGGTATTTACAAAAACAGAACAGAAATCGCATCAAAGAACAAACACAACTCCGCTTTTCGATCAGTCTTTCTTCTTCCCTCCATCCATTAACTCGAATTAGCCAGAGACCAATTAGCTTCACTTCCTCTTCTCGGTATGCTGTTAATCTTCGTGCAAGCATCGACTTTAAAGTTAGCTCCACATATAACACCTTCGCTATCAATCCTCGGCATCGCCTTCATCTTGTTCTTCGGATGCTCAAAACTCATCAAACCAGTCTCACTATGAAACATACATCCTGCAAGCATTACACAAACACATTCACTTTTCATCTCCAAATTCTATAACTTTTCATCTCAGTTTTTTCAATTGGAATTTGCTTTGCTCACCGGTTGGGAAAGGAGCGAATGACTTTGCACAACCTTGCTTAATGATCTTGAGATCATCAGACATAACAACAGATCCATCTGCAGCTATTCCCCAATACAAACTCTCTACTCCATCAGATCCCTGAAGACCATTCAAAACATTGTCAAAAACAAAAATCTCAAATTTCATCTCATGGAAATGTCAAATTCTTGTTAACTTTTTTACCAGAGCTGCGAAAACAGAGGAGGTCTGAGTATCGTAGACGACAAAGGCAAAACTTCCGTCGAGACCTCTAAGAACTTGATCGGCTGGATAAGGACCACGATCACGAAGTGTTCGGTATGCTTCGATCACGAACATAGCTTCGTTTGAGTTTTTTCCAGATAAACCGTACTGTTTGTTCAAATTGCATAGATTGTTCAACGTTCCAAGAAACACACAGTAGATTCCATCGACTCCACAAAACACCCTGAAATTTTTTCCCAAAAAAGAACCCACAAAGATTAAAACTTGATTTTCCGGTAGAAACAAGATTAGGAATTTGTTTAGAGAAATGTGTTAAACCTTTGACGTTGAGTGCTTTCAGGACGAACAAAAGCGAGAACGGCGGAATCACCGAAGTTCATGGAGAAAGCAGTGTCGGGATGGTGAGAGAGGAACTCAGAGAGGGTTTCTCCGGGAAGTTTAGGGTTTTTGCCGGAGAAATTTGACGCCGGACTGTTTAGTTCTTCCGGTGCATGAGCAAACGCTTTTTGAAAAATAGCCAACATTGTTTTTTGGATTATATGATATTGAGTAAAATGTGATTTTATTCTGATGAAGAAGAAAGTGTTCGAAGGGTTGATTTTTATAGATGGGTTTGTTTGAGGAATTTTGTAGACGAAAAGTTAGAAAACAAAATTTGACGTGGAGATGACTGTGATTTTTTTTTAAGATAAGACTTGTCTCGCAGATCTCGTTCTGTTCTTATCCATTTCTTTCTTTTATTTTAGTACTATTTTATACATTTTCTTGTTTTTTTGCCACTCGAGGTTTTGTTAATGGCCAACAAGAATCCAATGGTACTCGGAAAAAGGAGAGAATATACTTTTTCCTTTATTGATAGTTAGAGATATTTGTATTTATATTTAAAGTATATTATATGATTGATAATATCGTTAGTCGCTACCATGTGCATATTCTTTCATAAAAAGTTGAAAGTTTGATAACCATTTTTAATGTTTTATTCACATTTTGCAAAATATGTCGATGATATCCTCTCTACTTTTTTCTTTTGTAGGTCATTGAAACAAGATACCTAATCAATCTCGTCAATTTCAACATCTCACAATCAATTGGGCGGAAAAATTGAAGATTTTCCATCCTTGAGTTTTTTATTAGACAAAACAGAACAAAGCTAAAAGATTTCCAAAAACATAACAAATCCCAAAGGTTCAACATTATGCATTACTACATATATTTTTTAATCATTCACAATCAAGAATTCAAGTTTCAAAAGCGATAGGTGCACCAATTCGAGCAGCAGTAGTCTGAACACATCGGTTCCAAATCTTCTTGCTTCTAGGAAGAATCTCATAAGCAACATCCTTTAGCTCATAAGTGGAAAAAACAAAATTCATCAATCCTTCGTGACAATCTCTTCCAATATTCTTCAAAAGGTCCTTGCAACACTCTTCCGAGACGGGCTTGTCTTTGACCAATCCTTCCGTCATTTCCCTCCCGCATCTCGAGGTCAATTTGTCCGAACAATCTTGGAGGAATCGGATGCGTTGTGTCGTCATGTGTTGTAGGAGCTCATGGTCGTAAACTGCAGCTGTTACGTCTGCAGATTGTTGTGGAGATGGACTGATCTCTTCTTCTTGAGCCAGAGCTTGATTATAAGCCATTGATGTGGCTACGAGAAACGTTATGAGAATTGCTTTCTCCATTTCTTTTACTTTCTTGTGGATGGAGATAAAAAAAAGATTTGGCGAAGGAAGCTTTTATTGTTTAGTGTTTCGTAACGACTAGCTTTTTTATGTTTCTGGTCATTAAATGATTGTTTGATTTTGAAATGTTACATATGTTTTTTTTTTTTTGGTGTTAAAATGTTGCATAAGTTACATATGTTAAAATGTTACAAATTCAAGTCAAGACATTCATGAAGTGGATTGGTTTATTTGTGTTTATTTTCTTTTTTCATCATCAGTGTAGGAAACATAAAGACCTTTACCGAAGGATGGTGGACCAACTGTGAAATTATTGGTTAATTCTGGTAATGTCTCTTTAACATCTCAAACTTTAGTTTTATAAAAGTGTCAAGAGCTAATAGATCTAGTCACATCTTTAGCTATGATGGGTTGGTTACCTTGTATCTTGTTCATGGGTTCTGTTTCTGGAACTATGATGTGTGCAAACGATGGAAGAGCTGAAACTCTCTGGAAATCATCTAAAAAGCTAGGGTCACGCCCGCTTTGACATTCTCATGCAATTTTGACAAAGCTGTGCCGGTTTGATCAATTCTATTATCATATTCATATATATATATATATTTATGCGTACGTCACTCGTGTATATATATATATATATTGATCTAACTGCATTATCAAAGTCCTATTTTAGTGATACTATAATCGAGAACATAATTTAGATAACGTTCTAAACACTTAACTCTTCCATTATCAATAATCTCTATTCTGAAGTCAAGCATCTATAAAAAATATTCAATGATTTATCACAACACATTAAACATAATATGATTATATATATGACACTTTTATTAACTCACTTTTCTACAACATAGGCAAAGGTTTGAAAGAGGAAGCAGCAAGCACACGTTACACACACATACATATAAAGAGACGTTTACTGATTCAAGACGAGACTATAACTTAGTCCCCGGATTGAGGAGGGAGGGCCGAGGCGGAATCGGAAGGGGGAGGGGCGAAACGGAACATAATTGACTCCAATATTAGGTCAAATATCTTACCCCAATCGGAAAGTTCTTCGTACCGAATTATTTCTTTTCCATCTTTGAAGATTAGGACGGTGGGAGCATTGAGTACCTTGTAAAGTTGTGCAAAGAATGGCTCCTCCAATAAGTCGTTTTTATACAATAAAATCTGGTCACCGAAGGTTTTGGCCAATTGAGCAACTTGATCCTCCAATATAGCACAGGGAACACCACACAATGAGGACTTTACCCTTACCGTAACCACTATGGGAAGTTGGGACTCCTGCATAATGTCTTCCCATGTAGCTTCGTCACGTATCCTTTGCAGTTCCACTATGTGTACTTTCATCGAGTCAATACATGATATATCAAACAAAGAGATAATTTGATTAATCTATGTGAGATGGTTAACTATACCTTGACTAAAGCCATTATCCACCAAGTACATTAGCATTACTACCAAACCGTACAAAACCCTTTTCTCCATTGATCGATCTTCTCTCTCTCTCGCTCGCTCTCTCGTTTTACTAGGATGTGTGATCTGCTTGATTCAAAGCCTATATATGTTGTCTCCTTTTATAAGCTTCAATAAGGTCAATGATTTTACAATTAACCAATAATTAATGACCAAAACCTTCTCTCTCTGCTTCCTTACTTAGCTGTTTTTACTTAATTAATATTCCCAATGTGAGAAATTCATATCATCTTTCTTATAGTATATACTACTAAAAGTCAATGGATGTTAACATACTAGATGTATTTCAAAAACATTAAAGGATATTATTTATTTGCATAAAATCCAAACATTGATTTCGAGATACTAATTTGTAAATTAGAGAATATTTTTATCGATTAGTTTAAATTATTAGGCATATAAATGGATATATATAACTATCTTGAAAGTCATTGACTAAAGGGTTGTATTTACATTTCCGGAGGTCCAAGGTGAATTTTTGAAAATATGATCGTTTTTTTCGAGATATAAAATATACAAAAAACAAAATTTGGGAATACAGCACAAAAAATTCATATAAAACATGAATGTAAATATCAGTAACTTTTTTTTTTTAATTTGTGTTTTTAAAGAATCTATACAGTCTAAGAGTTTGAATCTCCCAGTGAGTTTACCTTAATTTGAGTAAAACCTATCTATACACTGATACACACAAAGCACCTTACCGTTACAAAAAAAAAAAAAAAAACTAATTTGCTCGATCAACACTTTAAATTTTTATNAATTATTATATATATAAACCCGTTTCAGGTATAAAGTAAAGCCATCTCCTTTTCGTTTTATAAAGCGTTCATGGTTTACGTTAAGTCGTTAACCAATGACCAATCACCACCATAGCTTACACAGTACTACTGATTCACTTTTACTTAAGTAAATCTATACGTGAATGTCAAGAGATTTATCACTTCTTCGAAGTTTCCTAATAGTCAAAATGAATTATATGTTGTTACCAAAAAAAATAAAAAATGAATTATATGTTAACATGAGGAAATCACCAGATTCTCACTCTTTAACATTCTTAGCTGTTTTTTTTTTTCTAACTCTTCAAAATACTAAACACGAGTTTTCCTTAATGAAAAAAAGTTTCATGAACTATCATCCGATCCATTTTAAAAACCATCAACTAAAATTTTATAAAAAACATCATCAAAACAAAAATTGTTAATTAATCAATCTGTCTACAGCAGTGTTTAACTTATGATCAACGATTCTCTGTTTATAAGAGAAATAACAAGGCTTTTAACAAAAAACATCACGGGATGCAATCTTTCCTTTTGTCGCGATCTGCAAATGCTCCGTCGTTTTGTTTTAAAAAAAAAAACTCGGCATTTTAAAAAATTGAGGGTTTTTTTCATCACAATTTTTAGTTGAGAGTTTTAAAATCTAGATAAGGACATAAGGTGATAGTAATTTTTCATTAAGTTAAATAGAACAACGTCTTTCAACCTTCAAAATAACCTGATTGAAATAGACAATTAAACGAAGTAACGAACTAAGGTTACAATATCCTTAAAAAAAAAAAAAAAAGGTTACAATATCCTAACCACACAATCGATATAAAAAGACAATAAACGCCAGAGGAGTGATCATCCTACTTTAAAACTAAGTTTGCATGATTGACCTTTCAACAAAGTGGTTAGGTGTAAAAGAGATGTAACTCGGTTTTTGAAATCTTTGTGAAATGAATCTCGAGCGCTTGCACATATATTTGATGGATTCAGAGAAGGGTACCGTTTGTTTTCTTTTCTTCTAGATCTCGTACATCACCAACTGCCAAAAGGACGTAGGTGAATCTTTGATATGCTTGGTTTGAGAACCATATTAGGAGTAGATTGAATCTCATATCTCGATTCTTTTGCCGAGCCCTGGTATAGGATACCAAAAGATACCAACATTTTTAGTTCGAGGGGAGCGCTTTTGGATTTGCTATTTTTTTATTTTTTTTTTCAATGGATTTTCTATTTCAATATCTTCTTTTGGTATTTCTTGTAACATCCCATCCAAGTCATCTTAGCATAGTTTTGGTTTCAAATTCCAAATCCCTGAAGTTACAAACACAGAATCTTTTTAAAAGGAGACTTATGGGCTTATGGGCCGAGCCGTTTTAATCCGTTTAATTTTTTTTAAGCCCATATTGAGTGAAGAGTCAAAGTAAAACAAAACCCTAGCAAAATACTCACGCCACTCTCTTCTTCTTCCTCCATCGTTTCCCGTCAAGGAAAGAGTGGGGAAAAAAATCAGAGATGGTGAAGAAGGAGAAGAAATCGAATGTTTCCGGTAAACCAAAGCATTCGCTCGATGCGAATCGTGCGGATGGGAAGAAAAAAACCACCGAGGGGCGTACCTCCGCAACAGTTCGCCGGCTTAAGATGTACAACACTAGGCCGAGGAGGAGCACCGGCGGTAAAATCCTTAGCAACGAGTTCCAGTCGAAGGATTTGCCCAACACGCGAATCCAACCCGATCGACGATGGTTTGGTGCGTTTTGAGCTCGTATGCTTATTATTTGTGTCATTTGATTTCAGATTCGTAACAGTTGGTTCACCATTCATCTCTTTTTGATGTTTTGTATAGGGAACACGCGTGTTGTGAATCAGAAAGAGCTTGAATATTTTAGGGAAGAGCTGCAAACTAAGATGTCTAGTAATTACAATGTCATTTTGAAGGAGAGGAAGTTGCCTATGTCTCTTTTGACTGATAACAAGAAGGTAAAGGCTTTTTACTTTGGTTGAATTTGATCATCAGTGTCTTGAATTTTCGATTTTGATTGGTTATTCTACCTCTTGTAAAGCAATCGAGAGTTCACTTACTCGATATGGAGCCATTTCAAGATGCTTTTGGAAGGAAGACAAAAAGGAAGCGCCCGAAGCTTGTGGCTTCTGATTACGAAGCCTTGGTGAAGAAGGCAGCTGAGTCTCAGGGTAAATTGATTTTGAATCCAATATGGGGAGAAATCTGGCTTCTTGCTGTACACGGAATGATGCATATTTGATGTAGTCATTGAAACATCTTGTCTAATTTTGAAGATGCATACGAGGAGAAGAATGGGGCAGGTCCTTCTGGTGAAGGAGGAGAAGAAGAAGATGGGTTTAGAGACCTTGTGAGGCATACGATGTTTGAGAAGGGACAGAGCAAGCGTATTTGGGGTGAGCTTTACAAAGTCATAGACTCCTCTGATGTAGTTGTCCAGGTATGTCTTAATTCAAGGTTCGAGTAAATGAAGGAGACATCTTTTAGTTAAATTCTTTTTTTGGTTTACCTGTTTTTTGTGTGTGACAGGTTTTAGATGCTAGGGATCCGCAAGGTACTAGGTGTCATTATTTAGAGAAAACTTTGAAAGAGCATCACAAGCATAAACACATGATTTTGTTGTTGAACAAGGTTAGTTGTGTTCATCTTTTGGAAATTCAGTTGGCTGTTCCTCCTGTGAAAGTTGCTGACAAGGTATCTATCTGTCTTTCGTGTGTGTGATTTTAAGTGTGATCTTGTGCCGGCTTGGGCTACAAAAGGATGGTTGAGAGTATTATCAAAGGAATATCCAACTCTAGCATTCCATGCAAGCGTTAACAAGTCATTTGGAAAGGTATTTCATCGATTATACATGCATTTGAGAGCCTCTGATCTATTGGTTTCTATTTTCTATTTTCAAATTGTTATTATCAGCCTATGTTTTCTCTTGATATATCTTTGCCCTTATGATGGTTGATTTCAGGGGTCACTTCTCTCAGTTTTGAGGCAGTTTGCTCGTCTAAAGAGTGACAAGCAAGCCGTATCTGTGGGATTTGTCGGGTATCCAAATGTTGGGAAATCATCAGTTATCAACACATTGCGTACTAAAAATGTATAACTATCTTTCTTAATTTCCTGTATTAAGAATCTGCATAGTTGAACCCTGAATTGCCAATTTACTTGTTCTCACATTTTCATCTTTTCGCTCCTCCAGGTTTGCAAGGTTGCTCCAATTCCAGGGGAGACCAAGGTTTGGCAATACATCACACTCACCAAGAGGATTTTCTTGATTGATTGTCCTGGTGTTGTTTACCAGAGCCATGATTCTGAGACAGATATCGTCCTCAAGGGAGTGGTATGTTTCTTGGATTATTATTCGTTTCTTTCATGGATTGACATTTTAGTGATACTTAAATGCTTGGAAATTTGGTTCACGTTTGCTCAAAACTATGTTGCATCACATGAAAATTCGTCTTATGTAAACCCATGGTTGATTGCTTCTTTAGGTCCCACTCCGTTTGGTTCCCTGCAAGTAGTGCATTATCTTACGGATTCATATTTTTCGATATATAGGTAAGAGTTACAAACCTGGCGGATGCATCTGAGCACATTGGAGAAGTCCTGAGGCGTATCAAGAAGGAGCACTTGCAGAGAGCCTATAAAATAAAGGACTGGTAAGGGAAATTTCGCTTTTCTCATCTTTTCTTCCTCATACCTGCCTTTGGCCTTTGGCCTTTGGCGACAAAGTGATAATTTCCGGTTTTGTTATTTACAGGGAGGATGATCATGACTTTCTTCTTCAGCTATGCAAAGCGTCTGGCAAACTGTTGAAGGTGTGTTTCCTAATTTTAAAAGGCTGCAAATTTTGTTCTAAAAGTTTTAAGAGAGAACTTAAATGTTACTCTGTTTTCGTTGCAATGAACTGGAACTTGATAATCTTGTCCAGGGTGGAGAGCCTGATTTGATGACAGGAGCAAAGATGATACTCCATGACTGGCAAAGAGGTCGCATACCTTTCTTTGTCCCACCTCCGAAGCTAGACGACAAGGCTTCAGAAGCAGAAGCAGAAGCCACAGTGCCAGGTATAGATCAGGAAGCCATTGCTGATAACAATCAAGCGGCTGCTGCATTGAAAGCCATTGCTGGCATCATGTCTTCCCAACAACAGAAGGATGTTCCTGTCCAAAGGGATTTCTTCAACGAGAAAGACCTCAAGGACGTTAATAAAGCAAATGAAACAGACGAGGAAAACGAGAAGGATGCACAAGAAGATGAGGACGCAGCCTCAGAAGATGGAGTGGAAAGTGAGTCTGATTCGGGTGAGGATGTGGTCTCAGAAAATGAAGAGGAAAACGAGTCAGATTCTGCTGAGTGATGAATGTTACACTTGCAAAATTTTGTTTTGTTGCTTGTAGCCTTGTCTTAATTAACTCAAAGTGGGAATCTTGTTGAACCATTTATCATTTACAAAACGAGATTTATTAGAATGATGAGGTGATACCAAAGTTTGCAGTTAGAAGAAACGTGACGATAGTTGAAAGACTTGCATCTATGGCGATAGTTGGAAGTGGCACAAACCTTGGCTATGGTTTTGGTCGTGTCGCGTGTGGTACCTGTGGTGGTGGCTACTTTCCACCGTTGACATTAGGGCAAGAGGCCCACAAATTAGACAAAGGGACCATAAACATGATGAGCAAAGCTGTTGCATTGACCTCAAATTAGACAAAGGTACCATAAACATGATTTTCTAGAGTTTCTATGCATTTTTATTAATAAATTTGAAACTTTAAAAAATTATTAATTAATAATATTTGAATTTATTGAATATCAATAGTAATTCAATAAATTCAAATATTATTAATTAATAAAGTTAAAATACCATACACACGAGTTTCCCTCACATCTTTCTTCTGATGAAGGAGAATACATACGTACATTTTCTTGTGGTCACTTGGTCACCGAGCATAGATCTCACGATTAGGCTACAAATTACAGGTATGTTGACGGGTAATAGTAAGTAAGGGTTGAGCAAATATGGTTAGAGTATCAAAAATTATTATTCTAAGTGTATCTTACAAAAACGGATCCAATAATACAAATAATAATGGGTACGATACGTATGGATCCGGATAGTTAAAATCACAATCCAAACGAGTAATTCGGATAGTTAAAATCATTATCCGAAATTTCTAACATATAATTATGGTAGTATAGTAAAAAAGTTATATTAAATTCCGAACAGATTTTTTTATTAGGATATTAGGTTCATTAAAATTTTTTTTTTTTGCTAATTAAATATATTAGGTTCATATTTTAAAATTAACATGTACTAATATAGATGAATGACTTAAGTTACCAAAATTTACGACAATATTTTCTATGATTTTAACGGAATGGAGAAACACAGAAAACCAAAAGCAACCACCAAAATGGCATTTACAAAAATACTAGTACTTATCCAATAATACCAAATTTGTGTTTATCCATACCTAAAATGGTAGGACTGGCCGGCCCTTTGTTTTAAATTCTCTACGTTTTGATTTTAACGTAATGGAGAATCACAGAAAACCAAAACCAACAGCCAAAATGGCATTTACAAAATACTAGTTCTTATCCATTAATACCAAATTTGTGTTTATCCATACGTAAAATGGTAGGACTGGCCTTGGTTTTAAATTCTCTATGTGTTGTTTTTCTGGAAGAAGAAGACGAACCAAGGAGGCCGAGAAGAACAAAGTTTCCATCATAAATATGAATTGGTTCATGTTTTCAAAGGTTCACTTTAAAAATTCTTACTTATGAGCAATCATAAATCACAAATCTCTTTGAATTTCCTTATTTTTCAAGATCAAGAAAAAAAAAATTTAATTTTAATGATGTGGGTTCCTATAAGATTATAGATGAATTCAATTTCGTTTTTTTTTTCTCGAATATAAATAGCACTATTTTCTCGTTCCCTTAAACACGACATCACAAATGGTCCAAAGAAACTATAATAGAGATAAACCAGTTAGTTAATTGTCTTAATTAAAAAAAAAAAAAAAAGTTTAGCTGTCTTAATGTGATTGAATATTCCACACGTGAAATTCATGATAACATCACATCCTTCCAAGACTTCACCAAACACTATCCCTTCACCCTCTCCCCCATCCCCCAATGCTCCTTATTTGTCGTGTTCTTTTTTTTGTGCACAGTTTGTGTCTTTTTCTATAGAAATAATTTTTTGCAAGTGTTATCTATACTAAAATTTATTTTGTTTGAAAAGGGTATTAATGCCAATTTTCCCTAAAATTTGTGTTATTCTCTACTAACTTTATTTTTTTAAAAGGTGGTTATATAATAATTAACTCTAAAATTAGTGTCTTAATTAAGTAATTACTCTTTTAAGTAAAAAAAAAGTAAATAATCATTTTATAATAAATGCGCTTTGAACTAATTTGAAACATGATGAAATAATGAATATATTATTCTGTTCTTATCTCTCTTTTTTTGGGTTAATTTCTGTTCCTATCTTTAAATACAAATAAATTAATGTATTTGACAGCACCATATGTTATTGAATCGGTTGACACGAATTTCTGCGTTGGGGCAGGTGTAATTAATTTATTCAAATCAAATCAAATCAAATCGAACCTAATCTTTTGCGTCTTTTTCTATAGAAATAAATTGATGTGTTATATATAATACGAGTGCTACATAAAGAACCACGTACTTGACGTGAAATAGAGATGAAAACCAAAAAGAACCACTTAATTGACGTGAATGAATCAGAGATCAAAACCAAAAACATGAGTTCAATCTTCAAGCTCAATGATCTGGAGGAGTTAACGTTGAATGCGGAGAAAATACAAGATGATTTATTGAAGGAGATACTCACACTTAACGCCAACACAGAATACCTCAAACAGTTTCTCCATGGAAGCTCCGATAAAGTACTGTTCAAGAAGAACGTACCGTTGGTGAGTTATGAAGATGTGAAACCTTATATCGAACGTGTAGCGAATAGAGAGCCTTCATATGTGATTTCAGGTGGATCCATTACTAGATTCCTCCGAAGGTACATACTTTTATCATCATGATTAATGGATCAACTAGTTTTGATTTGAAGACTGATCTAGCTAAATCTAAAATGACTGTGTGTAGCTCCGGAACTTCAGGAGGGAAACAAAAGATATTTCCTGTGAACGATGTGTTCTTTGAGCAGCTTGGAAACATTTTTGCTCTACGCTCGCTTGTTATGTCCAAGTAATTCCTTTTGCTACACAAACTATTACCATTCCCATTAATTTGATTTGGTATAATGGATTTAGATCTCTATTGGAAAATTTTATATTTTTATTATACAGATGTATTAACAAAAATGATATAAGCAATTATAATAATATGAAATCAATTTTTTCTATTTGAAGTTATTCTATTGACAAGACCGAATTGAAACCAAAACAAACCAAACCTGATTTGCATCAAACCAAACCTGATTTGCATCAAACCAAACGAAACCAAACCTGATTTGCATCAAACCAAACGAAACCAAACCAATTTACAAGTGTCGAGAAAATGGTCTAGTGAATCCGTTGAAAAATTTTTATATATAATAAATATTGTGTAATGTATTTTTAACGGCCACCACTAAGATCCATCTCGTTCTTGTTTATAGGCATTTCAGTGACAAGGGTGCGGAGCAAGGAAAGACAATGGAGTTTCATTACACTAAACCGGAATCCACAACCCCATCTGGCTTGCCCGTTGCTGCAGCATTTACAAGTTTTTTCAAGAGCGATTATTTCAAAAACCGGCCATCAAAATCTAAGTCTGAATACACAAGCCCCGACCAAGTCATATTGTGTCCTGACAACAAGCAAAGTTTGTACTGTCATCTTCTATGCGGGCTTTCCCAGAGAGACGAGGTTGTCAAAGTTGGTGCTACTTTTGCTCATTCCTTGGTCCGAGCGATTGATTTTCTTGAAATCTACTGGAAAGAAATGTGTGATAATATCCGATCAGGTCATGTTAGCGAGTGGATCACCGACCTTGGTTGCAGAAGCTCTGTTTCGGTTGTTATTGGAGGACCTAATCCCGAATTAGCGGATCTGATTGAACAAGAATGCAGCCACAAGTCATGGGAAGGTATAATCACACGACTTTGGCCTAAAGCCAAATTTATCGAATGCGTTATTACAGGACACATGGCTCAATACGTTCCAATATTGGAGTTTTATTCCAACAAACTTCCTATAGTTTCGACAATATATGGATCTTCTGAAAGTATATTTGGGATGAATGTGGATCCTCTATGCAAACCACAAGACGTGTCCTACACATTTATGCCCAACATCTCCTACTTCGAGTTTCTACCTGTTGGTCATGAGGGAGACATGACCAGCAATATTGTTGATCTTGTCAATGTTAAGTTAGGGTGCTACTATGAACCTGTGGTCACTACTTACTTCGGTCTAAACAGATATCTGATTGGAGATATTCTACAGGTGACTGGATTTTACAATAGCACACCTCAATTTAGATTTGTGCGCAGAAAGAATATGGTTTTAAGCGTCGAAACAGAGGTCACAACTGAAGAGGACATTTTAAAGGCGTTGGCTCAGGCGAGCTCTGTTCTCGAGTCTTCAAATTTGATGCTGATGGACTTCACATCCTATGCTGATATCTCCACTTTTCCAGGGCACTACGTTTTTTACTGGGAAATCAAAGCTAAAGATGTTAACGATGTTGTTGAGCTTGATGAAAAAGTATTGGTGGAATGTTGCTCTGTGTTAGAGGAATCATTTGTTGCTGTGTATAGAGTTAAGAGAAGAAGTGGATTAATTGGGGCTTTAGAGATAAGAGTGGTGCAACAAGGAACATTCAGTTCACTCATGGAATACTTCATCTCCCGAGGTGGTTCGACAGCTCAATATAAGACGCCGATATGCATCAAATCTCCTGAAGCCTTAGTGGTTCTTGACAATAAGGTTCTTGCTCGATTCTACAGCCAAAAGTCTCCTCCTCTCGACTCATAGTTCTTTGGTGATGGTTGTATGTAATAAGCTTATCTTTTTAGGAGAATACGTGTTTTCACGTGATCTCCAAGTCAAGTTTTACTCTGTTTTTTTGTTCGAATTCTTTTTTTGGTTTTATGTTGTTTTTTCTTTACTTTGCTGCGTCTGACCCTTGAATCATGATCTCGCACAAATTGTGTAGAAGGCTGATAAAACGACTTCGTTTTGGTTGAAAAAATTAACACGAAAATTTTTCAATGTAAGAAGGACCAAAACATTGATGGAATGAAAAATGATACACACTACCAATCGTGTCACACATTACGATTGAACATAATTATATATCCAAACTTTACGACTGGGAAATCTACTTGCTTCCTCAGATGACTGGTCGTATAGGATCATTAGTATGCTATATAGCATCGTATGGTAGATATGGCTAATGATCAGACGATGGATGGTGATAATGATGATGATACATAAGTCTTGGCCGCTTCCAACTTATACCACAGTCGCCACACCTGCCACGACCAATCACAATTCCTTCACCAAAGCCATAGTTCAAGGTCTAGCTCATGTGCATATGCTTGACTTTGTGATCAGGTTCTAACTCGGGAAGATTCTCAAGATCTTAAAGTCAGGTTCTAGCTCATGTACATTAATTAGATTTGGCTTTGTGGTCAGGTTTAAACTCCATCTTCACGGTGTGGTTTTCTTGTTAGGACTGCCGTATATAAGTCTCACATAACTCTTGATTAGTATGAGGTCTTTTGGAAAAAAAGCCAACAATAAATATATATATATGTCCGATTGAGTTTGATCGAAAGTCACGTAGGTTTTCAAAGCCCAACATTCATCATCATAGAGAAAGGATCCGTAAGGAGCATGTGCGCGAAAGTCAAACTAAAGCATAGCAACAGAAGAATAAACCCTTAGCATTTGCCTTTGTGTCCATGTCCCCTTTTTTTCTAAGTAAAGTTGATTATTTTTGTTTCTGAGAGTGAAGAAGATCTCTAATATTTTTATAGGTTGGAGAAACGCAAAATCCTCTGCTGAAAAAATGTGCATAGAAATTGGCTCAATGAGTCATGAGCATCGCATGACCAAACGATGAAAATAAGGAGATTACTCGTTAGCAACAAACCATATATGTTAAAAACAACTTCAAGATTCTGTTGCTTAAACTTAACAAGAAACTGATATTCCACACGATCTTGGGAAACAACCATACTCATTGAACAAATCTTTAAGCTTGCCATATTATTTTCTCAAGAAACATTATGTCAAAGAGACAAACAAACACTCAACATAGTATTATTAGGTAATACAGAGAAGCAAAAAGTTTGACAAAGGAAGCACGAGCCAGGGCCTAAGGGCCAAGAGGCATCTTCAGACGTATAGCTGCACGAGTTCCCTCAATCTCTGTGGTGTAAAATATTCGTTGCTGAGAGCAACCATTAAGTCTCCACGTTTGAAGATAGTGATGGTCGGGAGATCTTGTACGCCATATCTTGCTGGGATCACGTGCTCCTCGTCAACGTTAACTTGGTAGAATTTGAACCTCCCCGTGAATTCCGAGTCCAGTTGGTCCACCATATTGTCCAGGAAATAACATTGTCCGCAATTCTCGCTTGTGAACAAGACCATAACTGGGACTTCGGACCCGAGCACGAGTAAACTCCAGTCTGACTCAGAGACACTGGGGACTACAACATGATGGATCAAACATAGTGTTAAATCAAATGCAATTAATGATTAGAGATGGGTGAAAAACGCATGCATATCCAGATTTTTGTTACTGGAAAAATTAAAAAGGTTAGTAAAAATTAATTAGGAGAAGAAAGTGCACATTTAATATGGAAAAACACTTGTAGTATTCTGTAAACTTACGGTTATCCAAATATTTCGATATAAATAATGAATAGAAGCAGATATCTTGATTAATATTTCCAATCATATGCAAAAAAAAAAAAAAAAAAAAAAAAAAAGCCTTGGNAAAAAAAAAAAAAAGCCTTGGTTAACTTACGTTGGAGCTTAGGGGAATCGACCAAATCATCAGACGGTAGCGAGGATGACACATAAGTTTTGATCAAAGCATCTGACTCTTCGGTTTCAAAAAAAAAAGCATCTGACTCTGAGCACATCCCAACACTAAACCCTAAACACACAAAGCACATTATCGTTACTACCAAACGGCACAAAACCCTAATTTGCTCCATCGATACTCTCTCTTTTTCTCTCACAGTGATCTCCCTTTCTCCCTCAATCCGTTTTTATGAGTGTGCTCTGCTTGCTACTAAGCCATCTCCTTTCGTTTTATAAGCGTTCCAGATTTGATAAGGCAGCTTGCTTTAATATACATACTTTAAGTAACTTTCAAGATATGTATCACTTCTTTCAAGTTTCCTTAGAGTCAAATCAATTAGTATATATTATTTTCTGATCACCACATTCTCACTCCTTATATATCACTCTTAGCTGTCTTTTGCCTTTGCATCCCCCAACTAACATATTACATAACATGTTTAGTAGTATATTTTTCTAGATAAGGAGATAAATACATTTCTGTCTTAAGAAACGATCACCATTCGCCACGACCTCAGCATTATCTGTCTTCTCATTTCTCTCCTCGAAAAACTAAACACGAGAGAGATGCATCGAGATCTACTACTTATAATATCTGTTAACTTGAATAAACTTTTCGTTTAACAAAGGCAAAAACAAAAATCTTTCAATTATCAAGATTAATTTCGATTTATGAAAATTGTAGAATAACTCTTTATCTGATTAAAAGTTCGCAATTTAACTAAGTGGCAATGGGGGGGAGTGGTTTCTTTTTGTTGAGAATTTGTTATGTGGTCTTAGTCAAAAAATAAATTCTTTCAAACCTGGAATTATCTTCACTGTTCCGCTTTTGCCACCGGTAAATATCTTTAGCGGCAAAAATACTCGGAGTTTTATGAATTTCGAAGATTAGTTTGGAATTCATCCTAAGATGACATCGACTATTAAAGAAAACGCAATTTGATTTTCGATGTTGACACTATTTATATTGTTTAATGATATATGAAACGACTTCTTCGTTTTGATTGACAAAATTAACACGAAAATTTTGCATGTAAGAAGGATCAAAACATTGATCTATGGAATGAAACAGACACACACACTACCAATCGTGTCACTCATTACGATTGAACCTAATTATATATCCAAACTTTACGAACAAAAAAAAAAATTACGGTTGGTAAACCTACTTATCTATCTACTTTCTATCTACTATCTAATAAGCAAGTGCGGACTGGTGGAATAGCCGTACATGATCATTAGTATGCTATATAGGTTTGTATGGTGGATAAACGATGGATGGATGGTGATAATGGTAAGTCATAATTGTAGAAATTTGTGATAGCGCCAAATCAGGGGCTAGAACAGAATTCATGTTCGTAGAGAAAGAGATTGACAGCGGAAGTAAGTATGAGAGTGTAGAAACAAGAGAATAGTGTAGAGTATGAGACCAAGTTTGGATGTATAGAAAATAAAAGTACTCTCTTTATTAGAGCTCTTAATTATTATGATTACATTGCTTAAACATCATATATATAGAGAACATTCTAGGTTGTTCTACACAACTTATTTTAGGAAATATAACATAATAAATGATAGATAACTAGATAAGACCAAAGACTAAAGAGAGAGAGCAGTTGTAGTAAATTCTGGACGGTAGAATAAATCCAGGACATTACTCCAGCAAACTTGTGAATTTACTCTAGCAGTCTTTGGTTAACAATTACTACCCAACACTATGTAAGATTCTCTCTCTCTCTCTCTATAGGTGTGACTTGCTCTTGCTGGTTACAAAATTAAGCCCTCGGTTTATAAGCGTCCTTAAGGTCAATGGCCAATGTCCAAAGCTCTTTCAAGGCATTTATCACGTTCTCCTGATTATGTAATAATAACATTCGCCACATTCTCACTCCTGAATCCTCCTTATCTTTTCTCAGCTGTACTAAACAAAAGTTTCCATATATCAATTATACTATTTCATATGATCTCAAAAGATAGGTGTAATTGGTGGTGCCAAGAATTGATAAAACTCAATTACAGAGTATATAACACCCATGGGGGTCTTCCACATTGCACGCATATATTATATAATATTAGTCCCTGATTCGATTACGCAAGCCACAAACTAAAAGAAGGAAAAGGGTTGCATGTATAAAATTCGAAAGCAAGATCTGTATATGTGGACTAGGACAGGTTTCTTTCAAGCATCAAAGATTCAATCTTTTCGACATCATCGGGTGTATCAACTCCATGCGCTTCATGGTCCACCTTTATAACCTGTGACAACCAACATTTAAACCTTAGTGCCTTATTATCTGAGCGAAGGCTCGACTCTTTGGGATGATGTCGACAGATATCTGTTTCTTTTTTCCTTTAGATAGTTTTAGGTGAAAGAATTTATCATAATAGTGGGAAAGGGTTTTGTTACCTTCATTTTGTAGCCATTCTCAAGGACTTTGAGCTGCTCCAGATCCTCTTCTAGCTGCAATGGTGTTGGTTGAAGCTCCGAATATACTTTCAGGAACTTCGAATCAAAGCTCTGAGAACAGAAAAAAACAAAGATAACCGAGATTAGACCATGTACAAAGATAATCAAAATCCATATAGAATAAGAGAAACTGGCTGCTCAGTACCTGAATTCCAAGATGAAGCATGTACGGGAATTCTGGATTGACTTTACCACTCCTAAACCGCAGAAACCATTTATAGACCAAGATTATATAAAGAACAATTTGGCACACATTGGGAAAAATAAGATGATTCATTTTTACGGGAAAAAATGTTAATTACTTGTTATAAGGAATCAAACCCCTCGAGAAATAGATAGCATAGCCACGATTGTCCACCACACATTTAACTCGGTTAGGATCAAACCCGTCTTCAGGTTTCAATGATGTCACTGCTGTGCTAAACACTGCATCTGGTGCTACCTGAAAATCACAAGCATTTTAAAAAAATTTGACTTGAGTTTTTGAAGTTTAAAGATCCCAATTCCAGTCCAAGATGCAACATATATCCAAACTTAAGCATTTTACAAAAACCTGAAGTGCTTTGACAACACCGTCTATAATCTCAGGTTCAATGAGTGGTTCATCTCCCTGAATATTAACAACCACATCATACTTCTTCTCCAGCTTTTCCAGGGCTTCGTTGCACCGCTCAGTGCCTACGCATCACCAAATGATACAGAGCTTAAGCCACAAAACCATATTCTAAAATACGAAAAAACAAAATCAACGGATTGAAGAAAACGGTATATAGACCATTTCTACAAGACTCTGAAGTCATGACGACATCGGCACCAAATCCAAGGCAACACTCTGCGATCCTTTCATCATCCGTGGCTACAACTGATAAGTTAAAGATACAAGAAATCAGACATCTTATAATCTCAATACTCACAAGCTAACGAAAAAGATTCAAACCAACGAAATCAACAGTAGTTCCCAACCAAAAATAGGCCAATTATGAAATTCAAGCAAGGCAACTTCATAGAAGAGATCTTAGATGTATTAAGTACATATTTTTATGTATATAACCAGAAAGAGTAGAGATCTGAGCCACATTACCAACGTGATCAAGCGTAGTAGCTAATTTTGATCTCTCCCAAGTTCTCTGTTCCAAAACAAGACAACAAAAAGTGAGAAAGACAAAAACTGAAGCAAGACACTTACAAACATGTACAATTTACCAACATCAATATTGCATTATATATATATAAAAAGCACGAAAATTGAAAACCACTTTGTAAAAAAATGGAAATACTTTTTCTAGATCCAGATTGAGATGAGAGGTAACAAAAAAAAAAAAAAAACACTAAAAACGAAAGAAAATTGAATGTGTGATTACTTAAGGCTGAAATTCGATAACTGAGCCATGAAATCTCCAGTAATTTGGGGGAAAATTCTCGACTTTAATAAAGAACTACGCCAAATCCGACACACCGATACTGAGATTGATACAATGAGACAGTGACAAAACAAAGGAGAAACCTGGATCATGGGTTTGCCGAGGATTTGCACGAGAGGCTTACCCTCGAACCGAGAGGAAGCGTAACGGGCGGGGATAATCCCGACGACCCGGCTCCGGAATTTCCTGGATCGACCCAGATACGCACGAGCTCCAATCGCGGCAGCAATCGCTGTTCCGGCCAAGATCCCGTGTACAATCCATGTCTTCTGAGAAGAAGAAGACGAAGACGAAGACGATGAAGAACACAGTGCCATTAATCACCAGTCACCACTTTGCTCCGGTAAGGACTGTTAGAGAAAATACTTTGCTCTGTTATAAAGCGGTGGCCGAGCCAGCGAGAAAAGAACCGGTCTGGTTCGGTTTAAATTAGATTTTAATATAATTAATTAATGGGGAAAAGTCATTTCGATCCCTGCTATTTGTTTTTGGCCATTGTTTAAAATTTCCAACTATTTCATTAGACGTTTAAATTCTAAAGTAATTTCGGTTCCAGCGTTAATCAACACTAATATGAAATGAAATATCTACAAAACTTCACATAACAAATTGGCTTCTTTTTTTTTTTGAACAAATTATCAAAATATTCGAAATTATAAGAGAGTATGATCAGATTGTGACCGAAAATAATTGTTACTTTTAAAACCAAAACTGCAGGTTTTTTCAAACAACAGATCAGATTTGAGTCATTTAGGCGTAATTATCTTTCTAACTTTTTGGGATAATTTTGAGAAGTAAAAACCAGAACACATAAGATATGAGTTTGAAACTAAATCCTAAACTTAGAAATCAACACAAATCCCTCCTTGACTTATCCTAAACAACAAAAATTCCAGTTTTCATGTCTAAATATAAAACTCTTTTAAATCTTTAGGCTCCCACCTGAAAGTCAACATTTTGAACACAAACCTGAAAACTTGTTTCTTGCAAGCAAAAACTTAAACATGAGCTCAGAAGAGGATGTGTTCAGTTTCATCACCGTGCTTGGCCTCGCGGTTTTCATCGGTCTCTGCATCTTGCTCGTTGTTCTTATAGCAACCTCAGCGATCATCCTTGTAATCTACGTCATCATCGATTGCATTCTCCGACCATTCCTAGGAACATGTCTCGATCTAGACCTCGAAATCGGAGTCCAAAGAGGACAACGACAACGTGCTAGAATCGTTGCTTACCACGCAATCATCCCGACCGAGAGAGAAGAATCAAAGCGAAAACGCGGGTTGAGACAAAGCGCCATAGAAACCCTACTCCCAAAGCTACTTGTTGGACAAGGCAACAACCACGAGGACGAAGAGAGGTCAAGGGAATGCGCGATTTGTCTCAGTGGTTATGTCGTTAACGAAGAATGCAGAGTGTTTCCGGTTTGCAGACATATGTATCACGCGCTTTGTATTGATGCTTGGCTTAAGAATCATCTCACATGTCCTACTTGTCGTAAAGATTTGCCAGATTCATGACAAACCCCTCTTGCTTTAAGTTGTAAATAGATATTATTTTTCTCTTCTTCAAGAGATTTCTAAATTGAAAAAACCATTTGCTAATATCTCTCTCTTAGTTAGAAACAGAGCATAAATGCCCTGTAAACAAACAGAGGAATTATTTGATTTGGTATTAGTCCTATGATTTTATACCATCTTTTTGGTCATAAACCGGGTTGAAGAACCGGGAAATTGGTTCGATTTGCGCCTGAGTTTGAATTAGAGGATTTTCCAATTCCAAGTGGATTTGCTTGATGAGGCTTGCTATTTGTATTTTGTTTTGCCGATAAAGCTTTGATGAACGTTTTTTTTTTGTTTTTTAACTCAACAAGAAAATATCTTAACTTTGTAAATCAGAAAAGATAAATAATATTAAACCACTTGTCCTTTTTTCTTAAGTGAATGTAATTATCAACTACATTTCTAAACCGCAAAAACTCGAAAACTTTATATAGAAAAAAAAGGCTAAAAATTTGACATGTACTCCGTGTTAGATTAGATTCCTCTACTCACCAAATCTTCTTTCTCGAGTTTCTTCAACTTTATACTTTTGTTGCGACCTCAATCCTGCTGCTGAAATACGCAGCGTCCTATACTTGCGAGAAATTCTTTGATGCTATCACCAAATACCCAAAAACAAACAACAAGAATTATCATAATAAATATCAAACACAACCTGTTGACACCAAAAAAAAAACATAATTAATTTTCTAAAATCTAAAAAGTAATAATAATCAATACAAATGCTAAAAATACATATAAGACTGCGAAAAGTCATAAAATTTCATAAGTAAAACTGTACATATGAGAATTACTTCTCAGTTTCTCAATAACCATAATAAGATAAGTAAGAAATTTTGGGGGTTAAAGAAGAAACATTTATTTCCCTCTAAATTTAAGATAGTGACAAAAAACAGGAACCAATGAGGTGGATTTGGCTCACCTCGATGATCTGCTTCTCTTACGATTCGCTTTACTACTCTCTGTGTTAGCATTGTTCGGTTCTGCTTTGTCTTCAAGCTCCTTGACTCCTAATTTAACGAATTCCTCTACCACTGTCTTCATAAAGCTAGTCACGTCGGTCCTAAACTTCTTCGAGCCGCTCTGGCTACTTTCTTCAACGTCTTGGACTCCCCCTTTAACCATCGATCCAACAGGAGCTCCGTCTTTATAAGCATTGCATGCTTTCACTATGTCGTGAGCCCGGACAAAGTAATGGCTACGAACAAACTCTTCAAAATGCTGCACATTCATCACCACAAAAAAGCAAATTTACCCCCCAAACTTCGAAGAAAACTCTATTTTTTGGCAAAAAGATTTCAGATTTTTCAGCAAACAGATGAGGATTTGGCTGATTATTTACCTTGGGTGGTCTTCTCATGCTGTAAACCATTGTCTTTAACGACAGTACGAAAACGTTCTCACTGTAGACTTTAGAATGAGACTCGCCTGATTGAGTCCCCTTGGAACTCTCGTAGCCAGGTTCGTTAAAGTATGGTTTTTGGTTCAAGATGAGTGCTTGGATCGAGACAAGAAGCTGTAACATTGTGGACTCTTTTGGGATCCATTTCTCCCTGGTGTTACCTCTCCAGGTACCGAGAAGACTCAAGCATACTTTACCACAATTGTATAGATTCGGGTTGATTCTAAGCCCCCCGGAATGGTAATAAACAATCTGTCAACAACACATTGAATTTCCAGAGTCATCAAGAGTTCCAAGAAAAATACAGAACACACGTTGAGAAAGTTCTTGAGGACATACTGGTGGCACGGAAGGATAGGTATCTGGGAACTGAATATCGAAAAAGAAAAGACCGTCATGGTAAGGAGTTCCCTCGGCTCCAATAATTACAGCTCTCAACAGATCCATTCTTGATTCACAGGCTCTGACAAATATTGTCTCTGTTTGCCAAAAAAAAAATTGTGAAAATTTAAGAACAAATAGAGAAAAAAAAAAATGTTGCAAGCATTGATCTGCATAGTATACACCAACCTGGCAAATCATTCTCAAGAATCTTCCATTCTGCTTGAACCTTTTTCACCCAATTCTTCGAGTGCTGATAAGATAAAAGAGAGGCAGCAGCTAAAAAAATTACAGTATGTTGAATCTGCAAGAACGATTATGGAAACAACAACCCCGGAGATGATAAATTTATCTTCACCTGCTTTGAAGCTTTCCCCTTAGAAGCATATTGATGATCAGAGAAATCCTCAACAGTGTCAAATCTTTTAAAGCCTCGCAGAAACTCTTCCTGAGCTGAAGAAACAACCTCAGCCGCTATCGGGCGAGAAGAACTAGCAGAAGCATCATACATAGAAGATCTTGACGGAGGAGCCGGCACCATCACTATATCGGGAATCTGAGGTTGAACCACAGAGGCCGAAAACGTTGCAGAAGAATAGATATTTTGATTGTTCTGAGGCAAAGCCGAACCCGTGAAAAAATCCCATGATTGAGGAACAGGAGGAGTTGCTAGAGATGTGTTCCCGTTTGCTTGATTTCTCAAACTGGTCCTACTTGATTTCGCGGTTCCCTTGCTGCTCGAATTCGAACCCCAAGGTTGACTAGTCATCACCACTTCTACATTAGTTGGTATATTCTGAGAGTTTAGAACGGCTTGAAACATTGAGTAATCATCAACCTCCATCACTTCATTAGCCAAATGACTAAACGGGTTAAGATCAGAAAAAGAGCTAACTTGTATAGCCTTCCCTTTGTTCTTCTTATCGACAACATTATTATTATTATTATGAAGAGCACCACCATTGCGGAATTCATATTGTTCCACATCAATCACTTCGGGAATTACAGCCTACACAAGATCAAGCAGCAAACTTTACGATCAACTACGATTTGATAAACAAATTAAAACAGAGAAACAAGTGAAAATTACCATAACATCGACATGAAAAGAAACAAACACTAAATCAATATGCAAGATTTTGATTTCACATTACCTAAAAACTATTTCAACACAGGCAACTATAAGAAGAACACAATCAATACGACTAAAACCAGAGGGACGATTATGATTCATCAGGAACAGATAAAAAAAGACCCATCAATCCAACGGCAAAGAGAAACAGTAGAAGCATAGTAAACGTCAACAAACAAAACAAAATTCATAATTAACCAAAACCCCACATAAACCCTAAATCAAAACAAAACCCTAACAAACACCGAAAAAAAACCCAGATGATCATCACGCATAAACGAAGCCCTAAGAGAACAAAAGTTCAACTATTTCTCCAGGTAAATCAGTAAAATTGAGCACAGCTAAACATATTTATCTCCCGAAAAGAGAAAACCATAAGAGTCGGAAATTAACTGCAGAAAAGAAGGAAAGATCGAACCTTTCTGGGTTTTCGAGTTCTCGAACCCGAAGCGATCGGAGGAGGAGCGATCTCCACCACGTCGGGCTCCATTGACGAATTTCCCGAAGAAGATGATAGATTCTTTCTGTTTGAAAAGAGAAAGATTTTTTCCTCGGGATTATAGGAAAAAGGTATTAAAGAAATAATTTTGGGACTCTTCACATTCGCGCCGCAGTATATATACACCCAAACAGTGAGATTTCTCAATCGCTTTGAACACTTTATAAACAAACGAGTCCAATTCTTTCTTAATTCTTAATTAATTTTTTAATTATGAATTTCCCTTTTTGGGTTCATGTTTTCAGTCAATCAAAGACTAAAAACATGGTCTTTGCTGATGGACCCCACTAAAACCGAACAATTAATTTCCTTCACTTTGCTGACGTGGCAAATTGGACGGTGATGATGGCATCAAGAAGGTGAGATCAGGAATTTACAGCCGTTGGATATGAGGACCGCTTTTAAATGAATCCAACGGCTGGGAACTAACGTATTTATTTAATTTTATTTATCTCCGATATTACCAGAGCCAATCATAGCTAATCAAAGGGAAGATAAGATAAGCTTAATCAAGATTACACTAAAAAAATAAATATATATATTTGATTTTTTTTTTCCTGTGATAAAGTAGCAAACAAATTAGGAAGTTGGAGATATCAGAAACCACTGCTAAATGTTTTGGTCAATAAAACGGTTATAACCTTTTTGTTGGTTTGTTATTACATGACTGTTAGTGTTGTGTGAATTCAAAAGGAAACAAAAAAATCTAAGTCTCTAATCACTTACTTTCGATTCGATACATGAAATTCTGTCTTTAGGCACTCTCAAACTTTAAAACCCTCAGATCGAAGACACAAAAGATGAGCTTCGATCCATTTCGTGCAAGCGGATTCACCGTGTTCTACGATGCATTCATCTCTTAGCTTCTTAGTATCAGGACAAGCACAACATATCCTCTTCTTTGGTTTTGTCTCCGTCACAACCACCACACCTTTGCTTGGCTGGTCCAAGGAGCACGAGCTGCTTTGCACTTGTGAACCACTCATCCTATCATCAGCCTATTCTCAGAATACTACGCCAAGAAAACTAGAAAACACATTCCACGATAACCAAAGAGCAATGAAAAATTAGAACAGGGCAACATCGGTTAAAAGGGTAGACCAGTACACAAGTATGAACATGAAACATTGATCTCTTCTAAGATAAATCCTTTAAAGTAGATTCTTTTTTACTGGTTACACCAAGGAGTCTAAAACTCACTGTATCTTTTATCAAACACAGATAAATCAATGCTCTTCTAAGTAAAATATCTATATACCGTTATTTCAAGCATGATGCCAACACAGCAAGATCAAAACTAACTAACTTGGTTCTTAAAACCAAAATTGACCGGCTTTACAAGTGTTTATTAACAAGAATCTCTTAAGAATCTAACTTAAATCACAAACACAACATTATCGATAATCAAATCAGGCAAAACCCTAAATAACATTACTCGGAAATTAAAACCCTGAACCCCAAATCACGAAATCTCATCCCCTAGTGAAACCATCGCAACAAATACCAAATCAAAATCCGATTTAGTAACATTCCAATCCGATTGAGCTAGCAATCAGGCAAACAAACAATCAACACAACATCCAGGGGAAAACTGTGAAAATATGATCCTGCGATTGTGAAAATAAAAAAGAGCGAGATAAAGATTAACGAAAGAACTGACCCTTGATCGGCTTGAAGAAGGAAGAGTTGAGAAAACGGAGAACCAGTGAGAATCTTACGCCAAAAAGGAAGAAAGGAGAAATGTAGAAAAGCTACAACACAAGAAACCTTCAAAATTCCATTTATTTATTATTAATGGGCCGAAAATGGGCTACATCAGGCCCATATATTTATTTTATTTTTTTTCACAAACTGACAAAGGATAACAAGATTACATAATTTCCACAATTAATTAACCAAAATAAGAATCTCAAACTGTCCTATCAAAATGAGTTTAGATGGATTCAACAAATCTAGGATCTACAAACAACCAAAATTAAAGAACAAGACATCAAAAAAGCTGTCATTTTTTTTCTTGTCTCAACCCCATTTTTAATCCTTGATCTTCTGAATCTGTAAATCCAAACTATTAACTGTTTGATCTGATCTGATCTGCTCTGAATTCTCATAGATCCTTTCCAGTTTCCTCTTCATCAAATCTTTTTTGCTTAGCCCACAAGTTAAAACAAAAAAAATAATCCAAAACATTATCATTTTAATCATACTTCTCTCTCCATGAATAAACAAGAAAGAAAACCCAAGAGATCCCCAAAGCAATATCTCCAAGAGCTTGTTTAGGCCATTCATAAGCAAGATCTTCAATTTTCCACTCGAACAAAACTCTCCACGACGCCATTAACACGTAGAGAATCACAGAGCCTCCAGCGAAGAAGCTATGGAACTCTCTGTCTTTCACGAAAGACACCATGAACAGTACCAAACCAATTGCAAAGAGAAGCAAACCAGAGAATGACTGAGATATCTGAATGAGTAACTCATCGTGTGGCGTTGATCCTTTCAGTTTGCTCGCAATCTCACTTCCTGGTCCAAAGATCGAAGCTTTCTCTGTGTAGAACATCATTAGGGTTCCACTAGTTAGAGCGATTATCGAATGGAGTATACAGATTACACGAAAGAGAGATGGATTCATCGAAATTGCTGTAGTCATGAAGCTTTTTGACTCTGAATGAAAAAGAAAGACTTTAGCTTTCACAAAAAACAGATGGAGAAAACGCAGATTGTGTGTCAAAAGGTAAAGACCCAGATGAATAAAAAGAAGATCTTTAAGAGAAAAAGTGAATTTTTGGTTTCACGGGTTTATTGGGGAAATATCCAGATTGGGGATTTGGCTTGTTTGGGAAGTGAATGAAGAAGCCATGGGAGGAAAAGGTATGGACTTGGCCTTTGGGAAGAGAAGAGATGATCTGATTTAGGGATTTGGACTTTGATAGATTCCATGATTTTGATTTCTTTAATATATATAAACTCTTAAATTTCTCATAAGGGTTTTGGTTGATGTGGGTCACTCTTTGGACGATTTCATTTCTTTCTTCTAGAAAAGAAAGCTAGACAATTTCTAATAACCCCACGTCCGAGCTAATTATATTAATAATGACTAAATTAAAATCGGAAATTACTTTCTTTTTTTTTCATATAAGAGAAAAAGATTGGATTGCAATTTTATATTATTCTTTTTTTTTCTGAAATTTGAGGTGGAGAAATAATTGAAAGATTCCAGGCAAAAATACAAAAATAGAATAGTTGAAAGTAATAAATCTCTGTGGGGTCGAAGAACGCATCGGCACGGACTCGGTTTGTGGAGTTATGTGATCTAATAAATTTCATTGTGTAGAATATTTAAATAAGATAACTGATGAATAATTCGGATTTGGACTTTTGTATTATCTTCTCTTTTTATTCAAAGATATTTCTTGTGCAATAAGAAAACAAAAAAAAACCATTATTTTACTGCGTCGACATACACTGCACCAATGGGAAAATTACAAAATATCTAATTAAAAAGAACGCAGTAGATATAAAAAAAAAAATTACTGTTGATGATCATTAATTAGATAAAGTAAAGCAGGTAAAAGGTTATATAAATACCGCATTTAAAGACTATCAGTTACAGAATTATAGTTGATTAAATTAAACTAAATTAATGCCAAGTGGAAAAAAGTTTATCAGTACTACAATGGCCCCACTTCGACGTTAATATCCATAGCCGACAAAACAATTATCCACCGGTTCTAATTTCGGTTTAAAGTTTATACCGGTTTTAATTTTACTGCGTCGACATACACTGCACCAATGGGAAATTTACAAAATATTTAATTAAAAAATTCTTTTTTTTTCTTCTTTATGAATCTGAATTATTGTCCTTTGGTTTTGTACAAAGAAAAAGAACGCAGTAGATATATAAAATAAAATAAAAATTACTGTTGATGATAATTAATTAGATAAAGTAAAGCAGGTAAAAGGTTATATAAATACCGCATTTAAAGACTATCAGTTTCAGAATTATAGTTGATTAAATTAAATTAAATTAATGCCAAGTGGAAAAAACTTTATCAGTACTACAATGGCCCCACTTCAACGTTAATATCCATAGCCGACAAAAAAATTATCCACCGGTTCTAATTTCGGTTTAAAGTTTATACCGGTTTTAATTTCGGTTCAACGGTTCCGCGTTTCTACCAATAACCGATGCAGAATGGACACTCTATCCAAGGGTCACACAAATTTGCTCCCACCAACTTAAAAAGTTACAATGATGTAATGGTTAAAAACAAATTATATAAAATTGACCAAAGATTTATCAGTTAATTTAGTTAAGACGGCAAAATTTCAAAACCACCTTTTTGATCACGAGATTGGTTTCTTCTAACTACTTCAACTGTAATAAACAAAAAAATAAGAAAAAAATTGCATAAAAAATAAGATCTTACAGAAGAAGAAAAGTGGAGAAATCTCTATCTCATGTTTCTGCCACCGGCTGAAACTTTCCGGTGACGCCTCCTTCCACGTTGTCCGGGATTCTTCTTCCCCGTGGTGGCTTTACCACCAACTAATCTTCCACGTGGCAAAGCCGGTGGCTCGGGAAGAACCCTAGAAGAAGCTCGAGGAGGTTTCATGTTCATCAAAATGTCTCTATGATAAACCTGTTATCAAGAACTCAATTTTTACCACAACTAATCAAACCAATTCTTTAATTAACCACAACAAATTGTAATCTCTTCTACTTTTACCTGTTTCACAAAGTTGCGTCTTTCACAGTCCAAAAACATGTTGATGCTCCAATCCACTTTCTCTCTTATCTTGTCTCTTGCAATTGCAAAGCTTAGTTGATCTCTAGAAGTAAACCGATCTACTTCGTTGAACCAAACACATGTGAAAAGATTTGTGATCGGTATGTGTTCTCTTATGATTGTACAACCTTCAGGAACATCTGCCAAACCATTCAAAAACACTCAAGTGAGCTCAAAAGACAGACAGACGAAAATTTAGGGTTTGTATCACATCCTCATATGCTTAAAAGTTAAAACCATTACCACTTGTTATTGGAAGCTTAGCCTCGGTATAAGGTGTTAAACCTTCCTTCTTGTAGAACTCTATTTGGTAATCAATTGAGGCATTGTCGTATTTTCTTGCGGCTTTATTCGCCTCAGCCTCTACATACACATCAAATCGTCGGTAATGTCTTGAGATTGCGAAACTAGAATTCGTTCTCCACAAGAACCTGAACATTGAGAAGACAAATAAAGATAAGTACTTTGGCCTGAACAGATAATTTCGAAGGAAAGCGAGAGAGGCCAATCTATCTACCTTTCAAGGATTTGATATGGATCTACAACAAGCTGGAGCTTCGCATCAACCCATATAGAGTACCGGACATTTGGGAATAATCTATGCAATAGAAGCTTCGGAATCTGTAAAATGGATAGACGTTTTACCCAATTCGTATATATTGCATAAAAAAACATTCAAATCTTGGCTATTTTTTCTCAAATCTTTTAACCTTTCCATTACGCCTTGCATCGGTGTAAGGGACATTATGCACAACAATGATCCTCCACAATCCCACTCTCTTGTTATCGTCTGTGTAACTCGAAGTGTTCTTAAGATATGAATGAGTTTCTTCATCAACAAACATGTAGAAAGGGATGTTCTTCCTTGCCATTTCACTGATGTTCACCGGTTCTTGAATTATGTCATACTTTCCTGGAAAAAAAATATTGAAATTTTGTGAGAGACGTAAGAATATATCTAAACAGAAATTTTGTTTTTTTAAGAAAAATACCAAATATCGCTGAAGCAACAATCACATCATGAAACTCATCCAACTCATGAAGGATATTCTCATCGATGTCAAATCCAGATCGATGGCCTGGTTTTGTTCCTTTAACAAATCTGCAGAAAACAAAACAGGAATCAGAAAAGTAAAGCTCGATGGCTGACGGATAAACCACGGAGTTAAGCCAAGAAGCTTGCCCGCAATGCAATCTCATGGACTCTTTTATGTCAAAGTAGTTAGTCCTATGCTCAAGAGTAGGGTAACCTCCAAATTCTGAGCCTCCTGGACTTTCATCACGTTTTACAGGACTCTCTTCATGAATATATGTCAAATTCTTGAGGACAGGAGATTCAAATGGATGCTTTGGCATATGCGCTAAGGCCTCTTCTGGAGGTAAATAGCATACCGGACATGCTGAACGAAACAAAGATTACAAACGGGAAAGGTAAATGCAAGTTCCTGTAGGAGCAGAGCAGAAACTAAAGACATCTATCGAATCAAAGAAAGAGCTTACGGCGTGGTCCAGGCCTTCTGAGTCCAGGTGGAGGAGGAGGTGGAAATGAAAAACTATCGCATGGATGGTGCGAAGGGAGGGATGGAGGAGGATGGATGATGTCTACATCACTTTCTCTAATGCCATTCCACATAAAAGAATCTCTAATGTGATCATTATTAGAGCTTCCAGTATAGAAAGAAGTCAATTCTCTACTTATTGGTGTTTGGTTGCTACCAAAATCCATCGTCTCAATACTCTGATGAATATTTGGACTATTGCTCTCTGTTATATCACAATGCAGGCATTACCAACAGATTCCAATATCTAATCAAAACCACTGAAGAGTTAAGACATCCAAAAACTTGAGATTCATTACCTTTGTTGATAGTGTAGGAACCCAAGACAAAGACGATAAATGCAAGGCTGAGAAGGAGCAGCATTGCGACTCTTCTTCGACCTAAGTACCAGCAACATAAGAAGGAGAGAGACCTTTCCTTCTCTTTAGAATTTGAAGTGAGCATTGTGGAAGAATGAGAAGAAGAAGAAGATACAGACTCAAAAGCTCAAGGCTTGGGTTAGTGCAATGAGCCATAACTCTCGGTAACGAAGTCCAAATGACATTCCAGTCATTGTCTCTTAAACCCTCTAAATCGAATTCTCATATCGAAAACCAAACACTTTCTCAGATCTCCCACAAACTGCAACCTAAGAAAAACATAAGCAAAACCAGAATTTCGATTCCATATACATTGCAGAAGAAGAAGAACCAGAATTCGACTGACAAAAGCTTTGAAATTACCAGCACGAGAATCGATTCGACTCGAATCTGATTGTAAAATTAATAACAGACAACGACAAAGACCTGCATTTGCATCAAAAAGGAAAGAACTTTAATCACATCTCGATTCAATCGAAAGGTTTTTTGAACACTCAATAAATTGAATAGGATAAGTATACCCATCATTGTCGATCGTAAATTGAACAGAGCCCACAAATCGAAATCTAGCCCTAATACGAAAAAGGGCAAATTTTTCCAAGAGATACCTACGGATTCGAAGAAAAGATATTACCTTTTGAATGAATACTATGTTCCAAAATTCGCCTCTGGATTTACAAAATCAATAAATAGTTTGGTGAATGCATCATCGCCAAATTTCAGTGATCCATTCCCTTCGATCTGCGGCAAACATTCAGTGCATATTTTGGATTTGTCAACGATTCAGTGTATTTCTACGTTACTTTTGAGGGGTGATAATTAAAAATTCCAAAATTCTTCGGCACAAAAAATATTTAATGTATTTTATTACAGTGGAGATGTGTTGTGTTGAGTCTTAAAACTCAACGCTAAATTTGATCGTTTCTTCTTTTTTTTTTTTTCACTAGAATGTCCTTTTTATTCATTCATAACAAGTACAAAATGGGTTTACAAAAAAAAAAAAAGCCCATAAGAAGTCCATTCATCGATACCACCAAGGAAGCAAGAAGAGTCATCTCCCCTCTAACACGTGTCATGTGATTGGAATAACAAAGACACGTGTTGCTGGAGAAAAGTGATACGCTTTCATCGTCCTTCGCCGCTAGCTCCGATTCCGGTGAAACGGATCGATGCCGGAGAAGATATTTAGGACATCCATACGTCATATTTTCACCAAGAAACTGCAAAACCAGTTAAAAATGGATACACGATACATCAAAACTCATTCGCTTGCCAAATTCATTAATAAGAAATAAGATCCGGCGAACAGCGAGTAAAAGAGGATGATGTTCTGATCCACATCTGTTTGCTAACAATTCGAAGCTCCTTTTACTTGAAATCACGGCTAAAATGCAATCTTAAATTTGCCAAAGAAAAAAACTTCTTTTCAAACAACCTTAGTGACAATCTTCTACGATTAGTTTTGTAAACCACTGAACCAACAAAAGAAAAAAATATAAATCATCATCTAAAAGAGAAGAAAGCCAACGAATCGACAACATCAACTCTTGTGGAGATTATTCAAAATCGAAAGTAAACACGACACAAGAGAAACCGTATATAAGCCGGATACACCGGACGGCGAGAAAAAACGACGAAGCCGACCAACACCGGTTAAAGATACCAGACGCTGCCGGACAAAAAGCTAGCCATCATGGAGATGCTAGATGAAAAGCCCGACTAAATCGGGATAAGAAAATCCGGAAAAAATCCGGATGGCAAAAGAGAAAAGCTTTCTCTAATCTCTAATTTTAGAGAGAAGAGAGAGAAAAAGCTTTGGATCGTTTCTTCTTTCTTAGCTTTATCTCCATAAGAAAAATAAAAATAAAATACAATTTAATAATAATATACCACCTGATCTGATAATCTCCCAACATCCAAAAATATGTAATGTATTTTACAACGATTTATGTATTTTTTTATGAAAAAATTAATCGAATGATAATTAATACACTCCATTATTTCATAAAGAGGGTATAAATTTTTTCACACAACTAAAGAATATATCAAAATATTTAATTTACACTTGACTATTTATTTTATATTTTTCTAATGACACTATTTTTTCTCTTAATCGAATGTAAATAAAATTGAAAATTATTTATCAACTTTTCTGTAAAATTATAAAACGTTAGTAGCAATTCCTAGACAAAAAAGGTAATCTTAAAACAAATTTTTTTTTTTTATAAAAAGTTTACATTTCAATCAAAAAAAAATTGTTTTACACACATTTGTCGACCAAAAAAAAGTCCAGTTAAGAACATGTCTTGTAAAGAAAGAATGAATTATGTGTATGATTATTGCGTTTGGTTGGGTTTAAAATTTTTGTTTTAAGATATCAATTTAAAAACTCTTTAATATGTATTGGTAACTCTAAGAATACAAACAAAAAAATAGATGTATTTTGATAGTTAGTTAAATATATTGAAACCACTGTTTAAACCATTTATTCTGCTGCGTTTGTTTTATTATCAATCATATACTATTCTACCACTCTTTTTTGCTAAAATACTATTCTACCACTCTACATTACAATCTATTTGTTCGTCTATTTTGCACCATTTGTACCACTACACACACAACATTCGAAAAATAAAATGAAACATATGATTTTGTAAAACTAGTTAAATACATGATTTAGTAAAAAAAAAAAAAACATGACAAATTTATGTGAAAATATTAAATAGTGAGAGTACAATGGTATGAGTATCGGTCATACTTGATATGGTTGATGCATGAATTGATTATATGAGGTACATTTATAATATGGCCGTTCTCTAAAATAATACATGTGTTCGTTGTAAAAATTATATAGCCGTTCTCTGAGAGAATGGGCCCAGATTTGTTGTATTGTCTAAAGTGGAGAAGACAAGTCCATTAAATTCGGTTGTAAGAAGCATAATGTGGATAAAACTTTTCTCCAATTATTAGACAAACCGAACAGATGTTGATGATGATTGATGAGGATAATAATACGTTGTTAATCGTGTTTCTAAATCCCTAAAGGCTTTTTCATTAATATATCAAATTAATCTATTTGTCATAAAACTATAGTTTTATTTCAAATAAAATATTCTTGTTTGATATCATTCAAAAAAGTGCTAGTCCTAATTTGCAATGCCAGTAATGAGATTATTAATACACATAATCGTATGAAACAAGATTTTTTTTTTTTAATTGTAGAATACGGTGTAAACTATAATTAGTTGACTATCAATGGCAATTATAGTTTTTATTATAATAATAGCAAAATTAGATTAGAAAACTGTTTCTAAAGTCAGGTAGATAGACAGCCAGAAATCACTTGTTGACAGAAATGGTATAATTACTTCATTTAAACTATAACGTACGTATTTAAAAATTTCTCAAATTCATTAGTGCAGGGATTATGGGAATACATGAAGATTATATATAATGAAATTGGATGCGAAAACGAAAAGACTAACGTATCTCCTCCGAAGACGACTCGACTTTTTAAATTCCTTACACCCACAGAACTTTCAACGCTTCTCGTTACATGCACGTGATGCATACGCGTTTATAATTCCAGATTTACTAAGCTATTTATTATTTAGGGATGATTTTTTTTTTTTTTTTTTTAAGGGGGGAT
>OVAY01000615.1:0-50329 GCA_900406395.1 Kernera saxatilis
TATGTGTTTTTAATCATTCATATTCATATCTATATGCAAAATGTATAGAAAAAAAAATAAATAAATATTAATGTATTGTTTATTTTTGGTAAAAATAATAATTATTATATAATTAAAATTGTCAACAGAACATCCAACCACACCTTATTGGCTACTTATCTTTGCAAGTGCGGTTCATGAAGAAACATTAAAATCTTGTACCGCCTTTTATTTTTATTTTTAATTTAACTATATCAAAATACGTAAATGGCAATAAATTTTTTACCTTAAAGATACAAAAGGTATGTTTCTCATTTTGATAGATATATTCCATAAAGTAGGGTTGGGCGTTCAGATATTTGGGTCGGATTCGGATCGGATATTTCGGGTTTCGGGTATTTCGGTTTTAGAGAATTAGTACCGATCGGGTATTTTAAAATCTCGGTTTGGATTCGGTTCAATTCCGGTTCGGATTCGGATAGGGTTCGGATACCTGAAATTATGGGAAAAATAAAGAATTTGATTAAATTTAAATAAAATTTAGTTAAGTTTTGATAGATATAACTAATAATTTTTATATATTTTAATAATTTTAGTTATTTCAGTCTAAAAAAACTGATATATTTGATTTTATAATTGTTATTTTAGATAATTTAGCTATATCAATCTTAAATATAATTAATATTGGAGATATATTGTTGTATTTCAAGTTATTTCGGATATCCATTCGGTTCTCGGTTCGGGTTCCGTTTTGGTTTTTCGGATATACGAGTTTAGGATCAGTTCGGGTTTTTTTTATCAATTTCGGTTCGAATTCGGTACTCTTTTTTCGGATCGGGTTCGATTCGGGTCTTTCGGTTCGGATATTTTGCCGAGGCCTACCAAGCTATTTACTATTTATTCCAAAAATGAAGTAAATATTAATGTTTGTGTGTTTTTTGACAAAAAATAATAAAAAAAATTAAAATTATCAACAAACCACTCCTATTTGTTTTCAAGTGCGTTTCACATCCAAATAAGCTGTTTGTTACTTTTTGTACCGCTTTCATTTTTATTTTTTTTATTTTTTAATTTCTTTTTCCATCTAAAACTAAAAGTAAAAAAATGTTGAATGAAAGCAAATGTAGTTCCGTCTTTAAGTCCCGCCCCTCCCGCTACAAACATTCAGGCCCTAAAATTAAATAATACAGATGGTAGATTTACCAGCTTGAGCCATTCATCTTAAATCATTAACCCATACACTGTTCCACCATTTATTTCCTACCTAACGTACGGAACATAAAAAATCGTTTTAAAAAAAATCAATACTCCATCATTAACTAATATCTAGCTATGCTTAATACGTTTTTTGTTGTCAACTTGTTATATTAATATTTTAATATCAAGAGCGTCATTCATCCACCTTATGTATGTTAATGCTAATGAAGAAAAAAAAATAGACATAATCAGTAAACTATTCAGAGAGAAAATAATTGTAATGACATTTAGCCAACACATCTTTGCCTATATGTTAATAGTTATGAAACATTTTTCCCCTAGTTATGCAACTCGTAAATTTCGGCATTTACTATCAGAAGTTAGGAAACATTTTCCCCCTTAGTTCATACCTATTTTTATTCAGTAAAGATTAAAGAACTTCGATTTACCACGGAGGGGTCATTCTTTAAGAAAAAGAAATTTTGGGGTTTTAACTCGAAGATTCTTAAATTATGGAGGTTTATTTGAAAATACAGCCTTTTTCTCTCTCACAAAAAAAAGCCCA
Organism: Kernera saxatilis; assembly: GCA_900406395.1. NCBI lineage: Eukaryota > Viridiplantae > Streptophyta > Magnoliopsida > Brassicales > Brassicaceae > Kernera > Kernera saxatilis. The sequence continues at coordinate 1,742 of OVAY01000615.1, forward strand.
TCAACCTCTCCGTCTATACATACATATCCTTACACGTCAACCTCTCTGAAAACTCCATTTTTCAATTCCTTTGTTTCCTTCTGCTTTCTTCTTCAAGTTTAAAAACCGAAATGAATGGCGAGGGAAAATCGGAGACTGGAGCTAGCGCCGCCGCACCAGAGGAGGAGGAAGAGGAAGTTGGCCAGAGAATGGTGTACATGTGGGGTTACTTGCCCGGAGCCTCGCCGCAACGCTCGCCTCTGTTGTCACCAGTCGTCGTGAATATTCCGCCGGCAGTCGGAAGCTCCTGGAAAGATGTCTCCGGCGGAGGGTGCGGTTTCGCAATGGCTACTGCAGGTTCGCTCTCAGTCTATTAGGTTTCCTGGAGAATTCATCCTTCAGAAAACGATTTCAATCAGTTTGCAATTAAAGTTTACGTTCTCAAATTCTTTTCAAATTTCACAATGTATCTGATTGTCGAATAGTTCAATCGAAATCCTAATGAAATGGTTTTGTATCTGATTACTTGACTTGTTTGGTTATGCTAATCAGAATCGGGGAAGCTAATTACATGGGGTTCAACAGATGATCTAGGTCAAAGCTATGTGACATCCGGGAAGCACGGGGTTAGCTTTTCTAACCTTTCTTCTGCATTGTGTGAATTTGATTTTTGTGAAAATATCTAGTTACAGTCTACTAAATTGAAATTGAGTAATACTTTATGAGTTTTAGTCGCATTTCTCTTATATAGGAAACTCCGGAGCCTTTTCCTCTTCCTCCAGAGGTTTGTGTACAGAAAGCTGAGGCTGGATGGGCTCATTGTGTGGCAGTAACAGGTGCATTTCATGATCTGAATTAGCTTTGACGACATATGTTTCAAAGTTCATAACTTATAGAACTCTTTGTTTCCTTGGATATAGAGAACCATGAAGTTTATACATGGGGATGGAGGGAATGTATACCCACAGGGAGGGTGTTCGGACAGATAAAGGGAGATTCAGGTGAAAGAAACATTTCGTTCTCGGCAGAGCAAGGTGAATTTCCTTTTCCTGTTTTTTTCATTGTGACAGCTCGAAATTTATGTTTTTTTTCTTCATCATCGATGAATGTGAAGGATGGTGTCCCTTTTGCAGTGAGCCCCAGTTTTCAAGGAAAAAAATCTAGTGGTGGAACGTCTTCTCAAACTGAAGCTAGAGGCGGACCGGAATCAACAAAGAAAAGGCGGATTTCACCCTCAAAGCAAGCTGCAGAAAATTCATCACATTCCGAGAACAACGACCTCTCGGCATTGCCTTGCCTTGTATCGTTGGCTCCAGGAGTTAGGATTGTTAGTGTTGCTGCTGGTGGACGTCATACTCTAGCATTATCAGGTAATATTTTCAGCTTGTGACGGTATCTCCATTAATCTGTAAGAGCTTCTGGTGTGATATAATTAACACTTGATGCATCCTAATTTTCTCTGAAGTCCAGATATTGGACAGGTGTGGGGTTGGGGTTATGGAGGAGAAGGACAGCTTGGATTGGGCTCCCGTGTACGCCTAGTATCCTCCCCTCATCCTATTCCATGCATTGAGCCTTCTTCTTACGGAAAAGGAAGCCCCGTGGCCGTTTCTGGTGTAAACATGAGTTCAGAAGTACAATGCGGTCGAGTTCTTGGAAGTTATGTAAAAAGAATTGCATGTGGAGGACGACACAGTGCTGTGATCACAGGTATTGTTCTCACTATATTGCTTTTGTGGCTAGACATTTATTTGGGAAGTGAATATGAGTTTTTAAATCCATCACTGAAAATTAGACGTTTCAACCTTAGATCAACTCTGTAACCAGGATTTTGAAATTTGATCTCCTTCTGCACTATGCCTTGGTTAATGTTCACTTGTTTCGAGGCTTCTTGGAGTCCTTCATAAAAATATGAACAGACCCCAAAAATTCTCGACCCTTTAACTTGGAAAAGATTGACATATGTGATCTGAGGATTTTTCAGAAGAACAATAATTGTCTTGCCCATAATACGAATGAGTTGTAACTAATTTTTATGGACAGATACTGGAGCACTCCTTACATTTGGCTGGGGGCTTTATGGACAGGTGAGCACAACAGATCCTTGGTTTTCTGTATTAAACGTATGCTTGAAACTTGACTGAGTTGATATTCTTGCTTTCGGCTATATGTGGTTATGGCAACTAAATGTTGAGGAAAGCTTAGCATCATTGTGTTGAACTAGTGGCGAGCTTGTCAAAAATATATTTTTTTATATATCAAAACATAGATTCAATATAAGATTCGGGTTTGATAAATCATTTAATTATGAAAAATGCCAGATAAGGCTGCAAACGATGATCGACAATCCCTCTTGCTTGACTTCTGCAACTAGTTTTTGCACTTAGTTCTGTTATATGGGTCTGTGGAAGTAATTAAAAATTCTTTTTGTTCCATGAAGTGTGGCCAAGGGAGCACAGATGATGAAGTAAGTCCGACATGTGTATCCTCTTTGTCGGGAATCCGGATAGAAGGAGTGGCTGCAGGTCTATGGCACACAGTCTGCGTTTCATCTAATGGTGCTGTGTATTCGTTTGGTGGAAACCAATTTGGCCAGTTAGGTACTGGTTGTGATCAAGCTGAGGTAGAATCTTGAACTATATTGTTCACCTCAGCTCTGGTAATGCTAATTTAATTGTTTGTGAAGGGCTTCCATTAAAACTTGAAAACCATTTGATCTTTCAGACTCTTCCAAAATTATTGGAGGCTCCAAATTTGGAAAACGTGAACGTAAAAACTATCTCCTGCGGCGCTCGTCACACCGCTGTAATTGCAGGTATCCATTATTATAACCAAGACCACTTTTAATTACCTTTGAGCTTGGAATGAGATCCATCTTAAGACTAAAATCTGCTCTGTATTTTTGTTTGTTGCAGATGAAGGGAAAGTATTCTGCTGGGGATGGAACAAGTACGGCCAGGTAAAAAATCAGACCATATCGAGTTTCTGAAATTGCAAACTGTTTGGTTTTGTTCCATTTCTATAACACTTGTGTTTTGTGTGTCTGAAACAGTTGGGTCTAGGAGATGTGATTGATCGGAATGCTCCTTCGGAGGTTAGAATCAAAGATTGCTTCCCCAAAAACATAGCGTGTGGTTGGTGGCATACTCTGCTTCTAGGCCAATCCTCTCTCTGAATGTGCCACACGACAAAACACACCTCAATTTTGTTAGGGTTTAGAGCAAAGTTCAGATTTCATTTTTATCTTTTTTTTTTTTAATATATACGCATAGACATAGTATTGTACATACACCAGCAGCATTTTTAATACAATGTAAGGCTGAGTTACCCAGCTTTTGTTTCTTCTGATTAGCTTAACTTTTAGAAAGGAGCAGAACTGACAAACATTAGTTTTGTTTCAAGTGAAGTTCCTTTGTACTAATAAATAAAGTTTTTCATTTGTTAATTCATCTCCATACATATAGAAAATGATTTTTTTTTTTTTAGCTTTCAGTCATCCATACATCGATCCAATAATATATTAAGTCATAGTAGAAAGTGGAAATTTAAAATTGGTATTTAGTTCTACATGATGATTCTCTTAGAATTTGAACTTCAGCGCGAGTTTGACGAAATTTAATATATATTTTTTATATATAATAGTTGACATAAAAATAAGAAATTTCTGTCAATACTATCAAAACAAGTTTTGTAGACACAAGTACCACACAAGGACAAAAGTTTCACCAATACCATTAATGAAACATGACAAAGACTCTTTAGTCCTTATTCTAATTAATTTTTTTAAAAAAATTAAAAAACAATTGAATCTCGATCATGATTTCACGAGCTTCGTTTTTTTTTTTGTATGAACATGAGCTTTCCTTCGCGAACCATTTCGATCATCACGAGCTTCAATTCATGATCTTCGCCTCACGATTGGGCGCAGGATTGAAGTATCACAATCGGGCTCGGGATTGAAAGATCACAATCGGGCTCGGGATTGAAGGCGCACGATCGACCTCGGGATTGAAGGCTCACCATCAGACTCGGGATTGAAGGCTCACGATTGGGCTCGGGATTGAAGGCTCAGGTGCATTTCGTATTCACGATTGAAGGCTCAGGACTTTGTCAAACTGAAAGGTATATGGTCAACTTCAATCAGATTTGAATTTGTAAATATGTGTGGAAATTTGTAGGTGTGTGTAATTTGAGAAAACTGAATTAAAAGGTATATGGTTTCGGTAATTAAATCATCCATGTGATTGAGCCTTGTGTGTAATTTGAGAAAAACTTTGAAATAATGGTTTTGTACCATCTAGATTCTCTTGATGTGAATGTTGGCTTGTCCTATTGTAGTATTTTGGTTACAGCTTGATCTCTACTTTATTTTTGTCCATATTAAGATGATACTACTTTTTTTGCTAGATTGTTGTTGACTGCAATATCTTCTTACAGCTACACTTTATTTTTAGGGAAATAATGGTATAGATCTGAATGAATTTAAAATGAGAATCTGGTATGGAAATTTTCGGTAGATGATAGCAAAAGAGGTTCACTTACAAGGACTTAGTTGAGATGCTTATAGAAGATTTTGGAGTCGGTTGCTTAGTAAAAGATCAAGATATTACACTTAGCTATGGACTCCCATTTGTGATGAAGGATTGTCCACCGATGTATATTCGGAATGATCATCAATTACGGACTTTCATCAATAAAATAAAATTCAATCCTGAACTGTTTCGCCTATGTGTAACGGTGAGTGATATACATAAGAAAATGAGTATTTTAACACAATTTCACATGTTTTAGTGTTTACTTTCTGTGCCTGGACGATGGACGATTTAGGAATGCTTTCCTAAATAACTAGAAGACCTTCCTAAATTTGAATACATCCTTCCTAAATTTTGAATTCCAAGAGGGATTATCATGTCTTGTCTCAAATAATATTGTTTCTTATGTTAAACTGCTTCCATTTATATTAGGTGAGTTACAAGAATGTCGAAAGCAACACTCAATCAAAGACCGTCCAAAGTGAAGATAATTTTGATATGGAAAAAACTCGATGCACACTTGTGTTGCGAGGTTTAGACTGTGTCTCAAGTGTAAATGAATCAAATATGAATGAAAAACAACATGTATCATAGTCTTTGTAATTATTCTAATACACTTTCACATGTTTCAAGTGTCTATTCACTATGTCTGGACAATTTAGGAAGGTCTTCCTAAATACCTAGAAAATATTCCTAAATCTGAATAAAACCTTCCTAAATTTTTAATTCAAAGAGGGATTCTCACGTCTTGGCTCAAATAATATTTTCTTATATTAAACTACTTCCATTTGTCTTAAGTGTGTGCCAAGAATGTCGAAAGCAACACTCAATCAAAAGACTGTACAAAGTGAAGATAATTTTATTGTTGAGAAAACTCGACGCACACTTGCGTTGCGAGGTTTAGATTGTGTCTCAAGTGTAAATGAATCAAATATGAATGAAAAACAACATTTAACATAGTCTTTGTAATTATTCTAGCTATTCACTTTGTCCGGACGATTTAGAAATGTCTTCCTAAATAATTAAAAGATCTTACTAAATCAGAAAAAACCTTCCTAAATTTTGAATTCCAAGAGGGATTTTCACGTCTTGGCTCAAATAATATTGTTTCTTATATTAAATTGTTTCAATTTATCATAAGTGAGTGACAAATACAACATGATTGTTCCTGAGAATGTTGAAAGTAACACTCAATCAAAGACCGTACACGGATTGGTATGTTGTCAACATGATTTAGGAAGACTTTTCTAAATAAATAGAATACCTTCCTAAATTTGAAGAAAAACCTGCAACGACTTCTAAACGTTTAGAAAATCATGTAACCCCATATGTAAATGAATCAATTGTGCATGAAAAACAATATGTGTTATAGACTTATAGTCTTTACAATCAATCTTACACGTTTTTACATGATTTATGTGAATTTCCTTGTGTCTGGACGAGTTAGAAATGCTTTCCTAAATAATAATACTCCCTTCCTAAACCGCAAAGAAAATCTTCCTAAAATTTAAATTCCAGTAATGACTCAAACATTTAGAAAATCATGTAACCCTTCCTCTTTCAATAATCAGAGGCCCCATGAATGTTTTCTTTACCCTTTCAAACTCAGCATCACTAAGAATTTCTTTGACTGTGTCCACCACAGAAAAACTTGCAACTTGGTTGATTATTGCTGGCTGTGAAGGCTCTTCTCCGAATGCATATTTCAACCGTGGCAGTGAAACCTTGCTAGGAAAAGAATCACCCATTTTTGTACCTGAAGAATAAATGTAAGAAACGATTTAGTAAGGCCTACCTACTTGTTTGGTAATCTTTCCTAAAATTTCTAGAAGCCTTCCTAAATACAAACGATTATAGTAAGTCTTCCTAATTGTTAAGTAATCGTATCTAAAATTTTCAGAAGCTTTCCTTAAACTATCGGATACAACTTGAAAACCATCCAAATCTCAGATACAAACAAAGCAAGTTAATACTACTAATATTTCTCACTCTATGAAGACTTTTACACCAATTTTGATATAACGCTTTTCTAAAAAAATGCGACTTTTTGTTTCTCTTCTCAAATGCTTAAGAAACATATGCACTTACTCAAATGCAAGATGGTATTAGTAGCCGAGTAGGTCCTAGTTGGAGGCTGGTAGAATGCGATAAATATGATCACCAGTAGTAGTAATAATATTAAGAGGAACCTACAAGATACAAACACTATTAGAAACAATGTTGAGTCATGAAAAAATCATAGATATTATGAGCTCACTGTATTCATCAAATTCACACAACAATGAACTATGGAAAACAATAGAAGAAGATGGATCCTGTAACAACCAATGAGCAAGCAGTAATATTGAATCATATGGTTGAGACATCTATGCAGCAACATTCAACCCCAAGAGAACGTTAAGTAATGCCAATTGATCCTAAAATCCATGTGTGTTCTCTTGGCTATGTGTTTTTATACTAAAATTCAAGTTGCTAAACCCATTTTTGAACTTTAACTAGATAGGGAAGTACACAGCTTGAGAAGCAATGACATACCACCAGAGAGTAAACACCTATCAAAACGTATTCCCAAATACGACCTCCAACAAAAGGAGTGAAGAAAACATAGTAAGCGACCACCAACAAGCAGAACATTGTAATCGCAATCACCTGACAACAAAATATCAAAACCATTTCTATCATCAATTACATTCACAGCCGTTCGTGGCTTTCGATTGACCGTATTCTAGAAACCGCCGTCGACGGAATCATGCAAAATTGGAGTTCGATTAATGGCTAGAGAAAGTTACAGTCGATTACCTCTTAGAGATCTGAGAGAGAGAGAGATTTGGGATTTAGTGAATCCAATTTGGGGTTAGGGTTTAATTAATCGGGGACGTTAGAGAAGCTTGAATCAACTGAGATTACAACGACGGCGAGCTTGACGGCGACGGCGGAATCCAACGGCACGGCGAGATTTGAGAAAGCTCTCGACGGCGATGGAGTGGTTTTTTTATTTTTTTGGTTTTTTTTTAGTTAATTGAGGTGTGTTAAAATTTCAGTGATAGCAATTTAGTCGTTGAACTTTAAAAATATGGTATTATTGGAACATTACCTTTTTGTGTCTACTAAACTCATTTTTATGCTATTTTAGATAATTTCCCTAAAAATAATAAAAATATACTTGTCAAAAATAAAAAGTAAAATATTAACAGATCTTTTGATGAACTATTGATTTTTTTTTTAAGTTTTCTAAAAATTGGAGATACACCGTAGATCCCTTAATAAATAGTCCTTCCATAATATTTTCCCAGTAGCGTAGCTTTCATTGTTCTCCTGAACTAAAGAATTAGAGCGATTCCTACTCGGCGACTCGTCTCGGGCTCAGTTTGTCGACGATCTCGAATAGGTAATGCAGAGTTTTTTTCCTCTCTTCACGGTAACGAGCACGACGGTGCTTGATCTGCTCCGTTTCCTTGACCTGTGATGCAGCAGATTTGATTTCTGGCGGTTTTGCTGTGTTAGTTTGATTCGGATTAGAGCGTAAATTGGGTCGGAATCTAGGGATGTCGATAATGGGTCGGAATCTAGGGATGTCATAGGTTTACTTTTTATCTTTTGGATTCCCCTTACACATGCTTGACAATGCACCTCGTATAGTGAGTGATATTCTCAGCGATATCAACAGGCAAAAGAAGTTAAGTGTATCAAGATGAAGGGTCTTATTCTTGTTGGAGGTTTCGGAACTCGCTTGAGACCATTGACTCTCAGTTGTCCAAAGCCGCTTGTTGATTTCGCTAATAAACCTATGATCCTACATCAGGTACTAGATATGGCTTTTGATCTCGTGTCATGGTCTTATTCAGATTGTTTTCTTTATGAGCTATGACCTAAAGTGATGAAAAATCTTCTTGCAGATAGAGGCACTTAAGGCAATTGGAGTCGATGAAGTGGTTTTGGCCATTAACTATCAGCCGGAGGTAAAAGACTTAAGTCTCTGAAATTTCGTTTTGTAAGCTTATATCTGATGCTTTGATAGAGATAGGAAAAGACCTTAATATAGTTCAATATTGAAAAATCACTCAGCATCTGCAAGTGATGTTGAACTTCTCAAAGGACGTTGAGACAAAGCTTGGGATCAAGATCACCTGCTCGCAAGAGACTGAGCCTTTAGGTACAGCTGGTCCTTTGGCTTTAGCAAGGGACAAACTCGTTGACGGTTCTGGCGAGCCCTTCTTTGTTCTTAACAGCGACGTTATTAGCGAATACCCGCTTGAAGAAATGATTTCTTTCCACAATTCTCATGGAGGAGAAGCCTCCATAATGGTGACCAAGGTAAAAGATTTTCTTGAATCTAAATAGTTTCAGTTCATCTTCACTCATTATATGGACGTTATTGGTTATATATATAGGTGGATGAGCCGTCCAAGTATGGAGTTGTGGTTATGGAAGAAACCACAGGGAAAGTGGAAAGATTTGTTGAAAAGCCGAAACTATTTGTGGGTAACAAGATCAATGCTGGGATCTATCTTCTGAATCCTTCAGTTCTTGAACGGATTGAGCTAAGACCGACGTCAATCGAGAAAGAGATCTTCCCTCAGATCGCAGAAGCGGAAAAGCTCTACGCGATGGTGCTTCCTGGGTTCTGGATGGACATAGGTCAACCACGAGACTACCTCACGGGTCTAAGACTCTACTTAGACTCTCTGAGAAAGAAATCTTCTTCCAAGTTAGCCACTGGTCCACACATTGTAGGGAATGTTCTTGTGGATGAAACCGCAGAGATTGGAGAAAGATGTTTGATAGGGCCTGACGTCGCTATTGGACCTGGCTGCGTCATTGAGTCCAGGGTTAGGCTTTCGCACTGCACGGTGATGCGTGGGGTTCACGTGAAGAGACACGCGTATGTCTCGAGTTCTATCATTGGGTGGCAATCGACGATCGGGCAGTGGTCTCGGGTCGAGAACATGTCGATACTTGCCAAGGATGTTCACATTTGCGATGAGATTTATTGTAATGGAGGAGTTGTGTTGCCGAACAAAGAGATCAAATCCAACATAATGAAACCAGATGTAGTGATGTGATAAAGACAACTCGGTGGATTTGTCCGTAACAGTTTAGTTTAAAGTAGAAACATGGAAAATCCTTTTCAATATTTTATAGAAGTCTCCTTATTGATGACATCAATCTCCGTTGTTGGCATATATGGTTTGGGTATCTCTGATTTTCGGTTAATAACTATTAAGAAACCGGTTTAGGCGATTGGTTTCTTATCAAATGAAACCAAAGCCAATAACCGAATATATGTTGACGTCAAACTCGAGAGTTCATTGGTCTCGCCAAATATTTTTATTTAGCTTCTTCTCCTCTCATAGCGAATCACGATTAAGGTTTGGCGCCTGAAAGGTGTTTGACAAATTGTCTGAATCACTTTAAAATCCTTTTCTTCCCCGATCTGAACAAGGTCTGACCTCATCCTTTTTTATCCCCTGAAATTAGTATCGCTCGATTTGAAATTTCGTGAAATCAGATAATTCGATTCGGATTCGAAACTTGGATTAAGTGATTACTGCCGAATTGATTGATCTCTCTTTTCGTTCTCGTAGATCCTCGAACTGGGGTTTTTTTTATTCATTCTGTTCTGGTCTCTTGACTCGATCTGAATGTGCAATTCTGTGTCAGATATCTGATGATGGGAATCAGCAAAACAGAGATCAATCTTCGGAGATTGCTTTCCGCTGCGCCTAATCAGCAGAATCAGTCAAAGCTAATGCATGTAAGCTCTTTTGGATCTTCATGTGTATGCTATTACTTTTGTTTTTGTGCTTATAACCTCGAAGCCAATGGTAATTTTGATGTTGATGTATGAAACGTATGCAGTATGTTGCTACTCTGAGGGAACAATTAGAACAACTCTCGGAAGAGAAGACCCCTGAAGGTCTTCCCAGGTTACTTTCTCTCTGAGAATGATTCAGCATTGCAATTTAAAATCTTTCACAGATTAATGAGTTGAAATCAAGATTTTTGTGCAAAAATATTTCTTGGAATTTGAATGTTGAGAAGAGATATATCTCTTTCTAGGATCAATGGTTAGAGACTGAATTGAATTGCTTGGTATTATACTCGTTCCTAAGTTCATGTTTTGGCGAATTAGAGTGTGACTATCGCTTGGTTTCCCGAATTTGGTTTTTCATTACGAGGATGCACCTTCTCTCTCTTTTGATATCTTTTCCAGAGTTACAAAGGCTAAGGTGAATGAGTACTATGAGAAGATTGAAGCTGTTGCTTCAAGAATAGCTACTCAAGTGGTAAGTCATCTGAACTAGAAAGAGACTGTTCTTTTTCTATTCTAGAGCTAAGAAATTCAGATAACATATTATTATAAGAGTCTTGCTAATATGATGCTTTCCTATTTACTTCCCCTTACTTTTATTAGGTGCCTTTGGTCTGAGGAATTGTTTGAAGTTTCTCTCTAACTTGATCATCGGTTTAGTTTAGGAATGCACGTTTTGATTTGTTCTCTGTGTAGAACCGTATATAGTTGCAAGAATTTTAAGCTTTACCTCTGTAACTAATACCAAATTATTGATTTTTTTGCCAAATTTACAGCCTGACGCAGAGGTATCTGATGAACCTTTTGCAAAGGATTCTACCAGCGGAAGCTCTCCAAAAATAGAAGACGATACTCGAAGCCCCACTTCTCCACAGCTGAGAAGAAGAATCGTGTAAGTGGAATACTTGATTCACATTCTTCTCAACTTGTAATTTTCTTAATTTCTTACCAGCTTCCTTGATTGAGGTAGGTCTACAAGTTCCAAGGAGCAAAGTTATGATGCTGTTGATGCTGATCCATCAAAACCAATAAAACTAGACGCCGCAGCTCAAGCACGCATTGAAAAGCACAGGTAGTTTCATAGTTCACTGAGAAAAACTAGTAACTTATCGCGATGAGTAAAGCTGTATTCTCTTACATTTAAGTTGAATTTGTGATTTTATGCCACGTTGATCAATCATTTGATGACAGAAAGCTTCAAGATGATCTCACCGATGAAATGGTAGTACTTGCGAGACAACTCAAGGAGAGTAGTCTAATGATAAGCCAATCTGTGCAAAATACAGAAAAGGTGAGATGCTAACCTTTTCCTCACAGAACCTTCCATTGTTATTACTATTATCACCAACAATGGGTTTCATATATTGTTTTTACTGGCTTCATTGGTCTAAACATTTTTGTGTGTGTGTGTGTGTGGTATTCATTAACAAAAGATACTCGACTCCACCGAGGAGGCAATAGAGCAAAGCTTAGCGAGCACGGGACACGCAAACTCAAGAGCCTCAAAGATATATTCAGAAAGTTCAAAGACGAGTTGCTTCCAGTGGCTCTTGATCTTGGCTATGACCTGTGTGTTCATAATGGTTGTCCTGTTGATCCGAGTCACATAGAACATATATGGTTCGGAATGAAGTCTAAACCAAAATAGTGAAATCTAAAGAACATCTGAATCTCTTTATTATACAGTTGTTAAAGTGACTTTGTAAATTCTAAGTTGGATATGTGAAGCTACTTTGTTTCTGAAGAGAGAATTTGGTTTACGTTTTTGTTTTGGTATTTAAGAAATGAAATTAGACTTCCCGGTTTGGATGGAAGTCCGGTACGGATCTGTTCAGCTCGTGAATTTTTGTATCTGTGAAAATAATTTTGAAATAGAAAATAATAATTTTATGTAAAACCCTAAGGAAAGGGAAGGCCAAAGGCAGAAAAGTAAAACCCTGAGAGAATCCATTTCTTGTAATCGCCATGGGTTTCGCTTTGTGCATTCGCAGGTCAGCTTCTAGTTTAGCTTCCGTGTGTGGTCGTGTAGCTCGAGCCCAGGCCGTCTCCGTCATCGTCAATCGCTCGTCTCTTGTTCACAAGCCATATCTGCCGCGTCCTTTCGTCTCTCGTGGCTTTCTTTATTCGACGGCCACTGAGAGGTTAAAGTCCGATCAGACGCTTCTCCAGGTGATTGACTCCGAGATCAGTGATGCTTTTGAAGCCGATGTTCACGATATGGTAAATAAACCCTCCTTTTCCATTTTCCTTGACGCTTTTTAGCTCACTTAAATTTACTGGAAACAATTGAGAGATTAGAATTAGAAGATATTGTTGCGTTTTGTTTGATTTATGGAAGAGAAACAAAAATGCAATGTCGAAACTTAGGCTGATTCTGCAGTTGAATCCATAAGCTTCGATGGAAATCATGGTTGAATCTAACTGGAGAATTAGCACTGCATTAGCCTTAATTTAATACATTTCTTTCAGAATTGTTCGCGTAAGTTCCATAAATTTTTCGAAATTTGATTATGCCTTTCTTTTCACAAGCATTGGATTAGGATTTTATGGTGTAAGCAAACCAAAGCATTGATATTCATTCTGCATTTTACATAAATCACAGGAACCTGATTTAAGCTTTTGAAAGCCTACATGATATCTGGTTATCGAATATTTTCGTTATGCAGGTTGAAGAGACCAGTGACTTTCCTTTCAAAATCGAAGATAATCCTGGACATCGGACTGTAACATTGACTAGAGAATACAATGGAGAGCAGATTAAAGTAGAAGTAAACATGCCTGGTCTTGCCATGGATGAAAATGAAGATGATAGGGATGACAATGAAGATGGTGATGGTCGTAATGAGAAAGTGAATGAAACAAGCATTCCACTTGTTGTCACTGTGACCAAGAAGAGTGGACTCAGCCTAGAGTTTAGCTGCACTGCTTTCCCTGATGAGATTGTCATTGATGGTTTATCTGTGAACCATCCAGAGACTTCTTCTGAAGAACAATTGGCATATGATGGGCCAGATTTTCAGTAAGCAACATTTTTTATCTCTTCTGCTTTAACCATGATGATAAAAAAAAATCTCAAATGTTCTTTCTATTTTATTACTTTGCAGAGAGTTGGATGAGAATATGCGCAAGTCGTTCCACAAGTTTCTCGAGACCAGAGGAATAAAAGCAAGCGCCACGGACTTCTTGTATGAGTACATGATGAAGAAAGATAGCAGAGAGTACTTACTATGGTTGAAGAATCTCAAAAGCTTCATCCAAGAATGAAGACATTCTAAGAAGAGTAACAAGAAGATAGTTTCATATGGTTGCAGGTTTTATTGTAATGACTTATGAGTCCACTTGGGTTTTGAATGTGAAATTCGTATTTGAATCACATGGAGAATGATAAAAGTAGACTGGTAAATTAAAAGTTGTGACATATAATGAGTTTCTGACATGAGACACTTTACTATTATCAAAGACCACCTACGTAGAGTAGAGGGATCTTCTTATGTTGGTGCAATCCTCAAGGAACACTAAATCCTAATAAAACAACAAAAAACATCAATCATAATAGTAAATATGACATTAGCAGAGAGAGAGAACTAAAGAAGCCCATTCTCCACAGCCTCTGTCCTTTTTAAGACAGGAAGGTCCTTATGGGTGTAAACGACTCCATTGTCTCCATCCACAACTTGTCCTTTTCCTCTCATTATCCTGTCATTCATCACCACAACCATTCAAACTTCACAGCTTTTAACAAACCAATGAACAGGGGAAAGACAAAATAAAAACTCAGTTTTACCATCTCGTTGTCAATAATCCCTCGACTCCAACTGGACCACGGGCATGGATCCTGCTTGTGCTTATTCCCACCTATCATAAGAACGAACCACATTGGCCATTCATTCATTCAATGGTATTTATTCGGTTATATATGTGATATTATCTGTCTTTCTCTTCCCTACCTCAGCACCAAGTCCGAATCGAAAACCATCAGAAAATCTTGTGCTTGCATTGTGGAAAACAGCAGCACTGTCAAAAGTTAAAGAGTTTAGTTTCCAATAATTCAACCTCAAACATATTCCAAGACAATCAAAAGCATAAAATGCCATAGTGCATGAGTTATTACCTGTCCACTTGGCGGAGGAATATCTCGGCGACTTCACTATCTTCTGTCACTATGCAATCAGTGTGTGCACTGCTCTCACAAGACAGACAAAAAAAATTGACCACACTTATTTTCAGCACATGCAAAGAATACAGAGCGGTAGGCCCTTTGAAAACTTTGTTATGTTATTAGTTGGAATCAGCAATAATATTACCTTCCGTGTTGGTGAATATGATCTATAGCACCATGTACGCCTTCTACAATTTCAATGGTGCAGGCCTTGGAACTGTACTCGTGATGAAATGATTGTGTTTCTGGAATGCTCAGTTTAGCACTTGCTCTTGGCCCACCATACAAAGTAACGCCTGCAAATGGACACGTATGATTCAAACAAAAGTCTTATGAAAATAGTAAACAAACTAAATCTTATCTTATTTTTCGTATTTTATGATTTAACACTCATAGTTAATCACTAAAGACAAAAAAACAGTAGTATGGATATGAAACATGCAGATTGAAACTAATGATTATGATAGATTCAATAAAACACACCCATTTAGTATTCCCAAACTACGTTTATTACCATTGGATTGCAGAGCGTATATAAGCTCATTGAGCACACCATTCTGCTCCAGATCCTTATGTACAAGAAGGGTTTCCTGTTAGGACAAGATAAAAATAGAAGATGCAGTGAGATGAGAAGTAATAAGTGAACCATATACGAAATCACTTTGCATAAGTGAACAGTACTGAAAGAGGTAAGAGTCTCTAACCATCGCATTACAGGCTGCTGGATAGTCTAACTTTGCATCTGAAACGATGCGCTTTGCCATGTCCAGTTTACAAGACTTGTCAACATATACATGACAGATTCCATCTGGAAACACCCAAAAAATAAGCCGTGTTCTCTTATGCCAATCCAACTTATGAAATTGATGGGAATTGAACTTATAAATGTACCAGCATGCCCAAGTACTGGGATTTTTGTTGAGTTTTTTATCTGAGAAACAAGCTTGTTGCTGCCTCTTGGGATCACAAGATCAATAACGTCATCAAGCTGTAGCATAAATGCAAACGGTGGGTTCCAGTTTTAGTAAAAACAGCTGATCACTGCTGGTGACTTGCCATTTATATATCAACTTACCTTTAGCAAATCAGGAATCTCCTCTCTCGAAGTCACAAGTCCTATCAGTTTACCTCCAACAGTCTCCGGAATTGCATCAGTGATCACCTACAAGTTTTCCGTGGATTTCAAGAGTTAGCTCCACAGACATATTTTGGGAAGCGAGCAATGAATAAACTAGAGATTTACTCCAATCTATAAAATATGAGGTCGCTGTACCTTGTGTAAGATAGCATTTGATCGACGAGCTTCCTTTCCACCCTTCAGCAGAAGACCATTTCCACTTCGGATTGCAAGCGAAGCTATCTGTTTGATTCATTGATAGAGCATGGTGTTCAGCATCAGACTTTAAATCTACGAGCATAAAGGGCAATGACTCGTTACATACCTGAACAAGTGCATCAGGCCGGGATTCAAAAACAATCAGAAGAACACCTAATGGTGATGAGGTCTTCTCTAAAATAAGGCCATCTGCAACCTGTTACGTAAGAATTTTTCAAGAATAAAATTAAAAAAACTTTTCATCTAAACTGGGAGGAATATTTACAGCATATTGTACTCAGATTACCTGAGTTTTCTTTAATACACGGCCGATGGGATCTTCCATTTCGGCTAGCTGGCGAATGGAAGCTGCAAGGCTTGAGATCTATCAAGCATAAAACAATGTAAAATTAGAAATAAATGTGCCTCATGATGAGAAAAAAATTGGTGCAGTATATTTAATTACACAGTGAATAGTGTCTTACCTTCCCAGGCTTCAAAACTAAGCGAGCTACCAAAGACTCTTCATATCCAGCCTCTTGTGCTGCAACAACATCTAAATCATTCTCAGCTTTTATTGTTTTCTCGTTTGCTTCAAGGGCGTTGGCAATATTGAGTAGAATTTTTTTCCTATCTGCTGAAGACAAGGCCTGTATGCAAATTGCAAACAAGTTGAGTTCACTTTCAAAACGAGATACAATTTCTGAATTTACAAGTTGAGTAAACTTGCATTAGCCCTAAAATTACCTGAAGCTTTCTGGAACTTTCTCTTGCAGCAACTGCCATGTCACGAGAAGTAGTATCTACCACCGGTGCCCACAAATGAGCATCTTGATGGAACAGGGTACCGACACTCAGTCCTCTAAGGACTTTAGCTATATTCTCAGCTGCAAACCCACTTCAAAAAAAAAATAGCAAGAAAATATCACTCTTCCATCCAACATTATATGCTAACTTATTGATAAGTCCCTTCTAGATTCTGATATTCAGGGGAAGACAACATACTAATTTTCAGGGGAAGAAGCTGATGCTAAATGCGAGCACATGGAGAAAAAAAATGTGATCAAAGAAAGAACTTTAAGAGGGCTGCAATTTTAAACTTAGAGTAACTCTAAATCTTTAAATTCTATTTATTTAAAGTAAAGGCAGTTTTTTCTTTAAATTTTCTAGTTATTTGTACAAGCGTTAAGATATGCAGTATAATTACAGATTATGAGTACTCAATGGCCTTTTACCTGGTTATGATAACAGGAATGCCACCATAAGCTGCATTAACAGCGGCTTTAACTTTTGCAGTCATACCCCCTCGTCCTAATTTGGACTTTTCGCCAAACGTAATCTCGTCCTGGTGTTTTTCTTTAATGTATGTGTGGATTAACTTTGAGTTAGGATCGCTTGGAGGGCCAGTATAAAGACCCTCAACATCACTTAGAAGAATTAAAAGATCAGCTTTCAGCTCCAGTGACAGTAGAGCAGCTAAGCTGTCGTTATCCCAGAATATACCAGTAGCATCCTGCATAGGTTAAAAGTGCGGTGACGCTGTAGGTTTGACTAAAAGATTCAGAAGAATTAGGAAATTACTCAATTGAAGTTTATCCATGTACAGTCCATTAGTAACTCTGAGTAGAACTTTAAGTCAAAATAACCAAAAGAAAAACAATCAACTGACCTTATAGGGGGCTTTTCGAGTGCTTATAGCATCATTCTCGTTGAAAACCGGAATAACCCTCATTTTCAGCATCGATTTGACTGTTTCACTAAGTTGCTTCCTGAAATCCTTATCTCTAAAACTGCTATCAGTCACCAGCATTTGAGCCACCGTCACATCCATCTACCCAAGAAAAAGGACAAGGGAAAAACAAATCAACATATGAAATGCTTGCCAATAATCAAGAAACAGCAAAAAAAAAAAAAACGAAAGGCGCATCACCTGGTCAAACATAGTCTCATAGTAAGCCATGAGGCTGCTCTGTCCAACACCAGCACAAGCCTTCCCATCAAGTTCCATTTGTGGCTTCTGCAGGTCTGCAAAGCTGGAATCCATAGAGAAGAAGAAGAAGAAAAAAATCAGCACAAAACAAAACCATATATATAACAGTTATTCCCATTTCCCCTGAGACACAATTCAAGCCTTTGAGGGGAATCATATTCCATGACATAACCTGCTGTTGACTAATTGTCTGTATCGAAGCCTTTGGCGACCAAGACCAACCGCACCAGATGACACCAAAATGACCTCAAATCCATCCGAGTTCAATTCCGCAAGCTGGCATTATATTTTTGTAGGAATTAAAGGGACGAGTACACATACAACTTTACAAGGTCCTTCAAAAACTTCTTTTTTTTTCTGTTTAAGGCAGAGCTTAATCAAAAAACGATTATTGATGTTAATTAAAATCAAATTACCTGCTCGCAGATTGCTCCTAAGCGGCCAAGAGCCAATCTTCCACCTTTTCCAGTAACAACTGCAGTCCCGACCTGTAAAGGATCAAACTCGGAGGATTAGTCAACCAGGAACCACTCAAAGATGCATATGCGTGGTCAATGGAAATCTAATTAAGGAAGAAAATTCGCAGATTTAGGAAAATTTTCAATTGAAGAAAAAACAAATTGTTATATTGTTTGCAACATTTCCCCAGATTTCTCCGCCGCCAAAAAATCTAAAACTAAGGATGCAATCATTCATTATAAAGTGTGGAGAACACACTACCAATTGACATCAACCAACAATCGAAGACTTTCAATAATATTGGACGAAACGCCGATAAAAGTCAAACCCGGAAAATTTTGAAGGCAATCGATCAAGCAAAAATCAGAGAGAGAATTGAAACCTTGACAACGATACGCCTAACGTCCTTGGCGAAAGCGCGCGAACGATCGGTCTCCTCCATAGTTGCCTATCAGAACGAGAGGGAGCGAGTCAACTCAGTCGGACTCAGTCACCACCACGACGAGGACGTGAGAATAGAATGGGATAATCCGGTGAGGAGATCAAGTGGGAAGAAGCGAATGGGTTTTTAAGGAGCGTAGAGAAATCAGGGAAATTAGTAAAATAAACCCCCAAGTTTTGTCAAAAACAAGTAATAATACCAATACTTTTTATAGTTTATTTTAAAACCCAAATGTTCTAAAACAATTTTTTTTTTAAACTATATTATAACAAATACTCCTATGTAATATAGTGTTGGAAATGATCGCATACCAATGTATAACTCTTCTATCATTTTTTCGATAAAAAAATTATTATGGAGTTTTCCTTTTTTTGAAAAGGGAATTTTATTAGGGAGTTTTTTTTTTTTTTGGGGTTAAATGTTAAATTATTTTTTTATTATGGAGTTAAGAGATGTGTGGAGTTTAGTCTCATGTGATTAGTTTGTTGTGTATTGTCCACAGCAAATGATCGCTAACCACCATTTAATGATTTTTTCAATCATTCATAAAACAAAAATTATAAATTTCCAAGTAATGCTATGTGTCACAACTTTGTTGTGATTATTTATTTGAGAAAGCTTTTGTAATTTGTTGTGTCACACGTGGCAAAATTATTTTAAAATTCCTTGTAATTATGACGAAATTTACTTTGTAAAATTTGGCACGACTAAAAATTTGTAAAAAAAAAAGCTATGGCCATATTGTAGAAAACTATAATAATTTAAAATTTCTTTTGTTTATTTTCTGAAATTACGAGTTCTAAAATCTTTTATAAAAAACGTAGGTTTGCATTATTCATATTTTTAATCAAACTACGTGGCGCCACGAGATGAGTGAGAGTACCCACATCCGGATCCTGATTGATGACGTGGTGCTAGTGCAGGGTAAGAGAGTTAAGGGTTTCGTGCAGTGGATCAGTTCTCGAGTGGTGGGGGTATTTTGGGTAATCTAAAATTGGCGGCTGAGAGATTTTACTTGAAACAATTAAAATTCATAATTCATACGCGGCGCCACAACATTTCTTTATCGTTATATTTTGATTTGTTTTCGTTAAGTCCAAAATTCCAATGATTTTGACACAAATATGCTTATTATCCTACAATAGACATAAAAGTTGTAAGCACTAAGAAATCATACCAATCACTCGTTTCAATAAAAACAAAAGACAAATGAAATATCACTCCGAATCATCTTAACCAAGCGGTAGTAAACTAATAGTAAAATATCTTATGACAGTGTTAATTCACTTTTTCTTCGAATTCGATTAACATTTATAACTATTTATATATGTTTAACTAGTTGAAATGGTTCCACTCTTTAAATCGTTTTATCTGATAAAAATTATTCTTGCCCCTTTTTTTTCTATTGTCATTGATAGATCCCACGGTAATGACTAAAGGTCAGTTGCCTCCCAAATTTTTATTTATATATATAAAACCTTTAATAGTTTCTCAAGGTCCAACTAAATGCCTCGAGTCTTATCTTTTTTCTTTGGGTAATCGTTTTTTTCCGATTCATGTTGTCTAATCTATTTTTACGCACTAGTTCTGATTCTTTATTCTTTCCATATAATATTAC
Source organism: Kernera saxatilis (assembly GCA_900406395.1). Classification (NCBI taxonomy): domain Eukaryota; kingdom Viridiplantae; phylum Streptophyta; class Magnoliopsida; order Brassicales; family Brassicaceae; genus Kernera; species Kernera saxatilis. Next base: position 22,048 of record OVAY01000615.1, read on the forward strand.
GTAACTCTTGTTTCTTGTCTTAATTTCCTAAGTAATCATTGTGTGAGGTTAATTAAGTTTCATTTTATGGATTTTTGTACGAAAATCTTATATCCTGTATTATTTTTTTTTTATTTTAATACCGGATATCGGAGTTTCGCCGAAACGTCCAACTAGTTTTGGAGAAGAACATATATTTTTAGTAAAAAATTATGCACGAACCTACCATAGATAAAACAGAAACTGAATCTCAAGTACGAAGTAGCCTACACAAAATATTTGTACACATAGAATCAAACCTGAAACTATTACAAAATGACGTCTTCAGTCCTAAATCCAATATTACTGTGCCACCACACGCACGCGGTAGAATCTTGTATCCCATTTTTATACTTACCTTTTGCTTAACCAAGTAAATGTCTTAATTAATTAGTAACTTTGCGAGCTCACTAGGGAATTAAAACACTCTAATATACTAGTTATGGGTAGTATTGAGTTTACATGTAAATTATCTTAGACATGCGTACGCACTTACTTCGAGTTTTTATTGTTTTTTTATAACTGACACTTTTGTGGTTAATATTGAATACGTATATTTTCTTCTATCACAAGATATTTCTACATATGTATTTGTTTATTTATGCACGGTAAAATGAATTGCTTCCACATTTGTAGCTCGTGTATTCGTGTGGAGAGTTCAAACTGCCAGTTTCACTAAGTGAGAACGTCTTTTTGTATCAGTTCGGAATAAATGAATGAAAGTTAACAAATTTATTTAGCTTATTCGAGATTTATAAAATAGAAATATCCGTAATTTTACATTTGAAAGAGAAATACCCTAAACACGTGAAAGGTTATGCGATCCGTGTCCTCCTCTATAATTGTAGCTCAAATTTGCTCGCATGTCCAATCTCTTGTCAATTTATCAACACATACGTCTTTCAAGCTCTAACTTCTGTCCAATGTCTATCACTTTTAACATCCGGTTAGATTACGCTTCATATAAATAATTTCACACGGCAGTAAATAATCACAAATATAGATATACTCCACCGTAATAATAGTGATTTTAATTGGTAATCGATCTTCTTCTGCTTGCCACCAGCCAAATTGATGGGAAGAATAAGCTATGAAAAGAATGATGGAAACATTTTTGTGATGACCTCTCTTGTCTGTGTAAACAAAACAAGCTACTTTTTTTGTTCTGTTGTTTTCGTGTTCTAGTTTAATTTTTTTTTTACTTTTAAATTTTAGTTTCTACACCTGCAGTATTTAAGTCACCATAATATTGTAACTCGGAGTTATTATTAATAGTAAATGTCTTACCACACCTAATCGCATTTTAATTAATGACTTTCACTTAGCTATTAAAAGTTAAAACTACCTTTACCTGCTACACGACTTAAAACTTTGATCAATAGTGTACGCTGAATATTGGATCACATTGCTTCACCACGAATAGAGTTCGAAGAACGTGGTGTCATAATCTGGCACAGTGTTTATTCTTTGGATAATGCAAAAAAATTTGGCCGACGTTCAAAAGAAAAATAAATTAAGCAAACGATTATTTCTGTATAGATCGATTTATTTATCTGTGTATTTTAGCGTTATATATAGTAGACGTTCATTCCGTGGGGTCAATTAATCTCAGTTCAGTTTATGATATTTATGAATTCACTCGAATGGCCGACATCATCGTATTGTAGTCTGACAACTTAATTCATCTTGTAAGGGTTCACGGTTGATTTTTTTTGGTAATAATATTAATAGAAGAATATAGACTATGATTCACGGGAAAATAAGTTGTAGGCTTGTAGCACTTCCGTAGGCTGGTTTTTCTTTTTGTTTTGGGATAAATTTCCGTAGGATGGTTTCCACTCAGCTGTTTGCGTGTAATGGAATTAATTAAATTAAATAGGGGGTTTGGACCCAATTAGCCAAATATATTTTAAAAGAAGACAAATTTGATTGGTGCATGCAGTTTGATTTCAATTGTTAAAAAAATTGCATTTAATAAAAAGAGGAAAAGTCTCAAGACGAGCTTCCAAATATGGAAAAGTCGAGTGCCATCACGTTCAAACAAGAAGTTACTCTCATCATATCTTGAGAAATTCTTTTTTCTTTTTCTTCACATCGACCGAGAAAAAATCGTAGACGTTTAGATATTTTCCAATTCCCGTACATTTTCTTTGTTTCTGAGTGTTTTGAAAACCTTGATAAATGCGGTAAACAAAGTTACCATTTACTTATTGTTTAACAAAAAAAAAAAGTTACCATTTACTCTCTCAATAATGTTTTCGTGTGAATATCTTGAATGCACTTCACAATTCAAACCATTAATATCACCAAATATGTGGAGAAAAACTAAAAATGGTTTGACATCCATTTTTTTTTTTATTAATTCAGGGATAAATTCCATGTCTATGGAGAGATCCATATTAATTTCTTGGAGAAGACGCAGTCTACGAATAGATTTTTTTTTCGGATATGCAAATGGATCCAAAAACATGGATCCATATCCGTGTAGATGTCAATAAACAATGTGTTGTAATTTAACGCAGTAAGTAAATCGAACATGAAATATGTTGGGATTTTAGAACCGTCTCCTTACCACCTGACCACAAAATCTATGACTTTTTTTTTTTGCTAAACAACAAGATCCTGGACTTTGACATCCACTTTCCCCTTTTTTATTTGTTCTATGTTCAAGGTGACTTAATATGTTGAGTTATTGACCGACGAAGGTCCTCCGACACTTGATGAAATTATTCTATCTTCTTTATTGGAAAAATACATATATTTATTAAGTGGCAGCGTCTGTAGCAAATATTTCTATGTATAAAAATATACAGTATTCATGATCATCATCATTTTTTGTTTAACATGACCATCAGTTTTATTTATTTGTTGCGTTCAATAAAAAATAACTACTACAGACAAATTAAACAAGATAATTTTATCTCCATAAGAAAAAAATGTGATTTTTACAGAGGAATACTAAACCTTGGACTACTACAGATTGGTGATCATTTCAAGTGAACAGATGACAATATTAAAGCAAATAATTTGTTTTTTACACAAAAGCAAAGAATAATTGATGAGTAATAAGATGCTGATAACAAAAAAAGAAACGAGTAGATATGGGTTTAGCTTCTCTCTTTCATCAGCAATAATGGGCTCAGAATTTTTTTGTTGGTCAATGGGCTTAAGACTAACTCGTAGGTTTTTCAAGTAGAGATCAACGATTTGCGTGGCATAAGTTAGAAATAATAATAGCCACAAAATATAGGAGAGTTTAGCAAAATGCCCCCAAATACAGAGTCTGCAAGATGTGGACTTGTCCATATCAATATAGAGAATCCTATGAAGCCGGTTCCTTAAACAGACACAAAAGATTCAAGAAATGTAATTGATTATCTTTCAAAGAGAATGCATGAATAAAGATCGCGGATGTCATGGAGGACGTGGCATAAACTAAATAATCTATATCCATCCCACACATTGAGCTACAACATCAAATTTGCAACATCTCTCTCTTCTCTACTCTTTTCATATGTATTTTCTCAAATATATATACACTCTTTTTATTACTCTACTCTACTTGCTTAAACGATCATTGTGTTACTCAAGAGTCATAATTACTTGTATTATATTTTTTTTTTTATTTGAATACTTTTTATCAAAAACAAAAAAAAAAACTCAAGGAGCAAAACACATTTACATGCTCCATTTATCTCGTTACCAATAAAATCTCTCTTTTTATTCACTACTTAGAATTTTCCAAATCACATTTTCAACAAAAACTGACTTTATTAACATGTATTTAATAATTAAAAAAAAATGTTCAAGTGTTCAAAAGTGGTCTGACTTTCAACTTTGCGTTTCCTCCAAGGCTTTGAAATGGAAAGTTAAAACAAAATAATTATTTTTTTGTTTGTTTGGTATAATTGGAGCCTCCCCTTTAAATTAGGGCCCAAGCAGTGGCCTCCTTTAATCGGATTGTCCAGGGCCGGCGTTAACCCTTTTCTTCTTCATAAAAACCTTCATCTTCTTTTATTCTTTCTTCTTCTTGCTCTTCCCCGCTCTTAGCCGCTTTCTCTCATCCTCGATTCAAGTAAGCTTCTTCGATTTCATTCTTAGACAAAAACGTATATGTTCTTCAAGTAAACTTTGTAAACCTAATTGTTCCCGTTCTGTTGTATGAATCTTTGCCTACAAAAGTCGAGGAGATAATCGATTGCAAGGAAAAATTTACTGTTTTTAGATACCTATGTTTAGGATTTTGGAAACCCAGTTATTGAATCGTTGCGTTGAGTTGTATAAACCCTAATTTCGTTGGATTTTTGCATCCGCAACATCCCCTTTTTTTTTTTTAATCGTCTTTTTGATGATTGATCTCATGTGCCTTATTTACGCAGGTGTACGTTAGCGCAGTCCTAGCTTCATCCCTCTAATGGCGACTCGTAAGTTTTCTGCAGAGCCCTACTTATACTGTTGTGTTTACTCTTTAGGGGGGTTGCTTTCTAAGTGGCTTTTATGGGTTTGGAATAATTTGCAGGTCTCCAGTTTGAGAATAACTGTGAAGTTGGTGTCTTTTCCAAACTCACTAACGCCTATTGCTTAGTCGCTATAGGAGGCTCTGAGAACTTTTACAGGTATATTTTGTTTTCTTGGGCACTCTGTAAGTTTCAGTTTTGCCTCTTCTGTATCAATTTTTTTTTTATTTGTTGATCTTTTGTTTGATGCTTTGCAGTGCTTTTGAGTCGGAGTTAGCAGATGTTATCCCTATTGTTAAGACCTCTATTGGAGGAACACGAATTATTGGGCGTCTATGTGCTGGTTAGCTTTCGCAACACTTTATAATTTTGTGCTTATAATACTCATGATATTTTCCACTAGCGTAATGAATGTGGTTTGGTGTTTCTTGGTATAGGAAACAAGAATGGGCTTCTTGTGCCTCATACAACTACTGACCAAGGTAATTTGACTGTTCTTATACCAGATCGTTTCTCAGCATTATTAAGAATGCTATGAGATTTCCTGAAAACAGCATGACCTTGTTAACATATAGAGATAGTAAAGTTTTTACTGAATATTTTTTTATGCAACTTGGCTGAAGCATTGGCACTGCCTGTCCCTGTTTAGTTTCAGTTTATGAGTGGGTTGCTTATAAACGAAAATTCCTTTGGTGGAGATGACGTTTCTCCTCCATTTATTCGGCTGAGGAATATGTTATGTTGCATTATATATGATGAGGCTCTTAGTTCCTTTGTATTATGGTTATGGTCTGTAGTATGGTTGCATCTTCTGAGTTCTGCTTATGGTGTTTACTCTGACAGAGCTTCAACATTTGAGGAACAGTCTACCCGATCAAGTTGTGGTCCAGAGAATCGACGAACGTCTATCTGCTCTTGGAAATTGCATTGCCTGCAATGACCATGTTGCTCTTGCTCACACTGATCTTGACAAGGTAAAAATTTATGTCCTGCTGAATTTCTCTTATGAAACTGCTTGACGAAACATATCTGCTGATCACCAAATGACCGTCAAGAAATGATGAAAGACTAAGGGGGCTTTGTAAAAAAATCCGCAGGGATAATCTAATCCATTTAGAATCACCATGAATCTTTTGTCAACATATGTTTGGTGCAAAAAATTCATATGCTCCCTTAGTGTTACTGCATGTGTTTTGGATGATTTTATATGTTGGCATGTTAATGGAGTTGTACTTACGCCGTTTGGTTTGATGTCTGGTTCTTGTGTTGGTTTTTCTGTATTGACAGGAAACTGAGGAGATAATAGCGGATGTTCTTGGTGTTGAAGTTTTCCGTCAGACAATTGCAGGCAACATTCTTGTGGGCAGTTACTGTGCCTTATCCAACAGAGGTGGAATGGTAAGAGAATACCAAACATAACGTCCCTTCGAAACCGATGAAACTAGCATTGGTCTCTCACTAGAATTTGAATGACTTAATGCCTTATCATAAATAGGTCCATCCTCACACCTCGGTGGAAGATCTGGACGAACTCTCAACACTTCTTCAAGTCCCACTCGTTGCAGGGACCGTGAACCGTGGTAGTGAAGTTATAGCTGCGGGTATGACTGTTAACGACTGGACCTCTTTCTGCGGCTCAGACACAACCGCGACAGAGCTCTCGGTTATAGACAGCATCTTCAAGCTAAGGGAAGCCCAACCCAGCTCTATTGTCGATGAGATGAGGAAGTCTTTGATCGATACCTATGTTTAAATTTTGCTTTGCTTGGATGAGACACACACAATAACATCCTCAAGTGTCAATGTCAGAAATTTTTATATATTTTTTCAGGGTCTTTGTAGGCTCTGAATATCTTCTACTGTTGCAAGAATTAGCTGTTTTTCTTTTTGTGTGGTTTTTAACAGTTTAAAAGTAATCTGTTGTTATCTTTTTGAGTAACTGATTATATAATTCTCGTTAAAATACCTATTTGGGGTCCACTTTTTGGTTCATATTCCAGTGGAGAAGAAACTATTGGTGAATGGATAACGGTTTTCTTCGGTACATATCCGATTTCTGCATTTCTATGTGTATATACATGTGTATGTATACATAAAATTAACACCTTTTTCGCTTAGATAGTTTGAAAGCTGAGACCTGAGACCTTTCATTTCCAATCCAAAAACCCTTTTCTTTCTCTCTTCTTTCTCCCTGACTAGAGAACACAGATCCCAAAATCACAAGTTGGGTTTGTTCTATGGCAAGTGGTAAATTTCTGTTACTCTTGTGTTTTTAATTTTAATTTCCTTTTAGAGTTTGCTTTGATTGTTCATCCGTTGTATGTTTTATTTTCCCGGAAAAAAGAAGAAGATGAAGGTGAATTGTCAGCTCGTTACCAGAAGGCATTGGATGCATTGTCGTCTTTGATAACAAAACGCAGCCGTTTTGTTAACAACAACCAGTCTCACCGGTTCCGTTTGCTCTTGCATTATCTCAAGGTTCCAAATCACTTAAAAAACTTTTTTTTATGTGTATCATACAAAAAAGTTATGAGCTTTTTATAGACTCATCATTAATCTCTTAAGGTTCTTGAGCTCGAAGACGCAGTCGCACAAATGAAAATCATTCATGTGGCTGGAACTAAAGGAAAGGTACCGACTTTTCAAAGGCTCATGTCTCTAGTTCCTTGAGATTATTCAATGAAGATTTTGAAATTTGTGATCTTTTGTAAGGGATCAACATGCACATTTTCGGAGTGTATTCTTCGTAATTACGGTCTTCGAACTGGTCTCTTCACATCTCCTCACTTAATCGATGTCCGAGAGAGATTCCGTCTGAACGGGTGAGCTTCTGAAAAACATACACATCGCCATGTGATTCTATCGAAGAAAGTGTTGAAAATAAACAATTGCTTGCTTCAGCATTGAGATAAGCCAGGGGAAGTTTGTGGACTACTTCTGGTGTTGCTTCCATAAACTCAAGGTGGGGCTTTTGGAACACAACATTCATATAGAGGCTTTTCGGGGTTTTCTGTTTCTCTCATTTCGTTATAGCGCAGGAGAAAACCAGCAATCAGATTCCAATGCCTATTTACTTCTGCTTCCTTACATTGTTAGCTTTTAAGATATTTGCATCAGAACAGGTTCTGAAAATCTCTTTTCTGCTCAGTATATTCAACTCATCCATTTTTGTCATATAATGTTATCAAAAGTTATTATACGCAGGTAGATGTTGTTATACTAGAGGTTGGCTTAGGTGGGAGGTTTGATGCAACTAATGTGGTAGGAAAAACCGACTATTTTCTATGTCAAATTAAGATTTTGTTTCTAACAAAGCATATGATTTCAATTGTGTTACTTATTGTAGATTCAGAAACCAGTCGTCTGTGGTATTTCTTCTCTTGGGTATGATCATATGGAGATACTTGGTTAGTCTCTTTCGCGCCATTGCTTGACGCGAAAAAAGTGGATCCGATGTGTTTTAATCACTCTGTTTTTATCCAGGACACACGCTTGCTGAAATCGCTGCAGAGAAAGCTGGTATCTTCAAGGTGCAGACAAAAAGCTTCTGCGTTATTCATGTTTCAGTTTCATTCTTAATTATTTGTCTCTGTTGCAGAGTGGAGTTCCTGCTTTTACAGTGCCTCAACCTAACGAAGCGATGCATGTACTTAATGAGAAAGCCTCAAAGTTGGATGTAAGGCCACACAAAACATTGGATCATTAAGGACTTGACTGTTTCAAACGCCCATTTCTGCGTTTTTGGTTTACATTTAGCAAACAATGTTGTCGTGATAAAAGATTATTAGTACTTCTGCAGGTGAATCTCCAGGTGGTGAAACCATTAGACTCGAGTCAAAGACTCGGGCTTCAAGGCAAACATCAATATCTAAACGCTGGTCTTGCTGTTGCGTTGTGTTCCACATTTCTTCAGGAGATTGGTATTGAGGACAAGAAAGGTCTGAATCAGACAGTAAGTTGAAACAATGATTTTTTTTTTATTGATTTGTGTGAATTTCTGTTAATTCTTTCGTAGTAACAGCTTTTTTAACTTGAAAACAGAGCGGTTTACCCCAAAAATTCATCTCTGGATTGTCAAAAGCTTATTTGATGGGACGGGCTATGATCGTGCCTGATTCAGAACTCCCAAAGGAGATTGTGTTTTACCTTGATGGAGCTCATAGTCCTGAAAGCATGGAAGCTTGCGCTACTTGGTTTTCACAACAGGTCAAACAAAACCAAGAAAGAGACCAGGAAATATCAGAGCAGGTAAAGTTTTCAAAACTATGTCTTAAGAATCTCAAAAACTTGTATCTAATAATGTGGTATACATATCTGCAGATACTCTTGTTCAATTGTATGTCTGTTCGTGATCCGAGTTTGCTTCTTCCGCGATTAAGGAGTAAATGCATTGATCACGGTGTGTTTATTATGAGATAAACAGAGCTGATTAGGCTTTACAATAGAAATCTCATTTAAAGATGTTTTTCAAATGATGTAGGAGTTGAATTCAAGAAAGCAGTTTTTGTGCCAAACGTATCAGTGTACAACCAAGTAGGATCTTGGTCAAATGTGGACCCACGTGTGGATACGATGACGTGGCAGTTGGGTCTTCAGAGGCTTTGGGAGAGTTTGGCTCGAGGTGAAGCAAAATCTAATCCAGGAAGTGATTGCAAAGGCAAAGAAGAAGAGAAGACATTCGTTTTTTCGTCACTTCCTTTGGCCGTTGACTGGCTCCGGGATAGTGCTCGTCGGAGTAAACAAGTTCGTTTTCAGGTAAAAAAAAAGAAAGTAGTTTGTTGCATTTTGTACTTGCATGTTTTTTTGTTTTTTTTTTAGGTGACAAAGTGGTCTAATTGGGATTTTTTGTGTATTTTGGGTATTAGGTGTTGGTAACGGGTTCATTACATTTGGTGGGTGATCTGCTGAGATTAATCAGGAAGTGAAATGTGAAAACTTTTTCTTTTGTTCAACTTGATTTGTGTTTAAAGAGACATGATTTTATTATCTATTTTTATGTTTAGAAGAAAAACTCAGAACCAAGAGAAAAAAGAAAAGACACAAATCATGTCTCTCTGTGATGATTATTTTTCGACATGTTGTATAAACAAAACACGTGCTTACAAGTTACAATGTTTTCCAAATTTGTACCACCGACAAAGATTTATCAATGGCCAAGCTTTTAAAGGAGAGTGGATGTGGATGCAACAACTAAAAAAAAATCATCACAACAATAAAAAAAAAAAGAGGTTAACAATCACGTGGCGGTAAAACGCCCGTTGGCATCAAAACGGTGTCGTTTCGTTGAGCGTTTAGTAAAGTGTTGCCGAGTTGGTGTGGCGTTGGAAACAAGCGTACAAAAGTCTTTGAAGCAGAGAAAGATCCGAATAGAAATTAGAATAGACGAGAGGCACACAAAAAGAGATACCCAAACTTTCAAGCAAAGCAATTCAAACAAAAACGAAAACGAAGATCTTTGAGAGATTTTTTCCTCCGAATTCGAGCTGTTTGTGGAAGGGTATTGTTCGGATAATCTTCTCGGCGTGAGATTGATAATTTTGATCGGGATTTTTGGGCGGCAAATGGTGATGCAGACGGAAGCTAGGGTTGGGGTGAGCTCAGGGCATGGCGTCGTCGGGAACAAAGCATCCTCTCATCGTCTAACGCAGGATCAGAGGTCACATGTTGAATCGGCGTCGCAGCTCTTGGCCGGAGGAATCGCCGGCGCTTTTAGCAAGACTTGCACTGCCCCTCTCTCGCGCCTCACCATTCTCTTCCAGGTTTCCTTTTCATCGAGAGAGAATGAGAAAATTCGAGATTTTGGTTTCATAATATAGAACCCACTAGTTGGTTTATTGGAAGTAATAGATCAATTAAGAACTTGTTGGTTTATTGGAAGTAATTCTAATGTTGTTCCAAACGAGAAATTTTGGGTATTCGCTAGAAATGAAAAGCTAATTGTAATCTCTTCCTCTCGTGGGTTTCCGTGTGTAATTGATATACGAATTGAGCTTTGTGGAAAGAGAAAAAACTTACTATTGTTTGATTCTTATGCAGTACTTGAGAGTTCTTGTTGTAATGTTTAGATCTCATGATCCCAAATCTTCATTAGCTGCACTTTTCTTGCTCTAAATGCATAAAAAGGACTTTTTTTGGACAGCTTCTTGATCATACACTCTGTTGTATTTAGGTGCAAGGCATGCACACAGATGCTGCAGCTCTAAGAAAGCCGAGCATATTGCACGAGGCTTCACGCATATTGAATGAAGAAGGTTTCAAGGCCTTTTGGAAAGGGAATCTTGTTACAATTGCTCACCGGCTTCCATATTCTTCTGTCAATTTCTACACATATGAACACTACAAGAAGGTCTGAGATTCTAACTACCAGTTTGGTCATAGTGTGCCATTATTCTCTTCTTTATCCTATTTCTGATTTGATATTTTGTACTTATATCTTGTTTTCTTTTCTATTATTTTCAGTTCATGTATATGGTTACCGGGATGGAAAATCACAGGGCGAGTATAAGCTCAAACCTTTTTGTACATTTTGTAGCCGGTGGTTTGGCTGGAATCACAGCTGCTTCTGCCACTTATCCACTTGATCTTGTTAGAACTCGTCTTGCTGCTCAGGTTGGAGTTTTTGAACATATGTATTGGATATGATCATTGTTAAACCTTGTGTTCTAAGTTCAATGTAGATTTCATTACTGAAGCATTGTTGCATTAGCTGGTTATCAACATTTCTCTTTGCATCAATGGCAGACAAAAGTAATCTACTACACGGGTATTTGGCATACTCTGCGCACTATCAGCACTGATGAAGGTATCTGGGGCCTCTACAAGGGACTCGGAACAACGCTTTTGGTATTTTCCATAAAAAGATGTATACATCATAAGTGTTGTATCCTTCCACTTTCATTTTTTTCCTGACTAAGGTTTCATTTTTTTGATACAGGGTGTTGGGCCTAGTATCGCCATTAGCTTTTCTGTGTATGAATCTTTGAGATCTTATTGGAGGTCAAATAGGTAATAAGTCGATCTTGAAATCACAGTTCTTAACTATGTCACCTATCATGGCTCCTAAAATTGTTTTTGTTTGTTTGTTTGTTTTTCTTTTCTTTTTTTCTCTAGGCCCCATGATTCTCCTATAATGGTCAGTCTAGCTTGTGGAAGTCTTTCAGGCATTGCATCTTCAACAGGTGAGTTATTTCTGCTATTCTTTGACCTTTTTCTTACTTGTTCGCCATGGGACTTACTGTTTGGTTGTCTTTGTCTTTCTATGCCTTTCTCGTAAATTCTGATTATATTAGCAGTAGCGTCAATTTCATCAAATCAATAGCCTTAACTCAGAGTTCTCTGGTTACTATGTTTCCGATGCATAATAGGTCACAGAATGAAAAGCTGATGCTCTTTCTCATGTTTGCTTAATCAAACTCAACTAACTTCAGTCTCCTTATAGATTGTTCACTTAACTGCTGGTTTTTGTGTTTAACCTAATGAAACCCTGTCTCATGTTGCATTCATAAGCAGTAGAACCTACACATTGTGTTAAATGTGATATAAAACGCATTATGTGATATAAAACGCATTATGTTCCATCTTCTGATGTAAAAACCAAAAAAACAAAAACCGCAGCTACGTTCCCGTTGGATCTGGTGAGAAGAAGGAAGCAGCTAGAAGGAGTGGGCGGGCGAGCGGTCGTGTACAAGACGGGTTTGTTGGGGACATTAAAGCGTATTGTTAAGACAGAAGGAGTGAGAGGTTTGTACAGAGGAATTCTTCCAGAGTACTACAAAGTGGTACCTGGTGTTGGCATTTGCTTCATGACCTACGAGACTCTCAAGCTTTACTTCATGGATCTTTCCTCACAGCTATAACAGTTTTATGTCTTAGATTTTTTAGGTCTTATTTTTGGTGAAAGGTAAAACTGTAAACCAGAAAGCTGGGGTGATGATAATATACGAAAATGTAGAATTATATGTTTTTTTTTTTTTTTTGTTATATCCAGTGATTTAGATTATACGAAATTAACATTGTACAGACCTAGTGAATGTCCCATATCATCAACAAAACCTGATTGTGTTGGTGAAATAACGATCTAATGTTCTTGTTACGCAACTCTAATATCTGAATGGAATGTGATTTATTGCTTGTTGATGAAATGGATTTATGATGCAAATGGTCCACAACTGAATATGGAAATTAAGTTTTGCTGTAGAAATTCTCTCTGATCAGACGATATATACGTTGTATTCTTGCTAGTTTGATCGATCAGAGTATACGTTGTGCTGTTGATTTAGCGGAAATTCAATCTATTTCTTCTCTCGGATTTTTACTGTGTAGATACATAACATCTAATTTTCTAAGATTGTGATTGGGTATTTAAAAAATAAAGGATGCGAAGCAAAGGAAATTAGTAATATGATGGGCTTGAGAGTATCCCACATCGGAAAGACGAGTGACTTTGGTAATGGAAATTGGAATATAAATAGGGCTCGTTCTTCTAACTAGAAACTCACGCAGCCATGTGGTGAGCACAAAGCGAACTATTCTTTCGCCTTTTACTAAAGAATACCGTGTGCTCTCCACGCTAAGTGGCATACGCCTATTTTTGGAGGGTTTCCACTCTATAGTGGGACCCAACATTTTACAGTCTCAACTTTTTACGTTTGCTTACTTTTCTCTGTTTCACGGGCTTCGGCCATTGGGCCCGCCTACAAAAAAGCCCAATAGATTTTAAATAAAGAATAGCATCCGTTAAGAGATGGTTACGTGGAAGTAAATGACCAAATATCTTCCAAAAATATTAGATACTCCGATGTAATGTCAACCAAGAATAAGTGATTCGAAATAGTATTTTGGTCCAAGTTTCCAACAATAGGAATATATGTTTAGAGTTGTTTAAAAAAAAAAAGGAATATATGTTTAGCCATAACCTTTCGTAGATGTTTCTTAATCATATAGTATCTCTCCACAAAATTTTAAAAGCCTTGTCAAACCTAAAATGAGTCGCATTTTTGGAATTTTTAAACTTTTGATGATAACTTCAGAAAAGAAAATATAAAATATAGCATTTCTGAAAATTATCTTCAAAAAATATATAGTATCTTTTTTCTTTTTTCTTGTCGCGTTGATTCCACAGTTTGCAAGTTTTTTGTTTTGTTACAACTTGTAAACTCATTTTTTTTTGTATTTATCTTCAACATATAGCGCATTTATTCTGATGTATTAATTATTTGTATTATGAAGTTCTAATTTAATAAAAGTTTTTAGTCGAAAATTAAAAAAAGTCGCAAACTTACGAGTTGCTAAGACAGCAATAGAGTCAACCCTTTGTTTTTTTTTTTTTTTTTTTTTCCNTTTTTTTTTTTTCACATCTGCTTTATTAATGAAATGTTGAGTTACAAAAGTCAAAATGTAAAGCATTAGAGATAACAGGAGGAATAAAATGATGAAAAGCAAAAGTTTGATCATTCGGTAGCCTTTGTTTTGCTAACAGATCAGCAACATGATTAGTCTTCCTTCCCACCCATGTAATCTTCACATCTTCAAAGAGATTACGCCAATGCTGAGCTTCTCTAATCCAATTATGGACGCCAAAGTTAATCTGCTTGCCATTGGTGAGCTCGACCAATTCTTTACTATCACCCTCAAAAATAACTTTTCTAAAACCTTTCCACCAACAGTTTTGCATTGCCATAATAAGTGCTTGGAACTCACTTTCTAAAGCCGACATCGCTGTCATACCTTTAGCTTGACCGGATCCCAAATACTTCCCATTTGAATTTCGTTGGATCCATCCAGCTTGTGAGGAGATATTATTATTGATGAAAGATCCATCAAAATTGCATTTAAACCAATCTCCATGTGGTCTTGACCATGATCGATCTTGTGGGGGGCCACCAAAATTATTGGGTATGGAAATTGATGTCATGTTCGAAGCAGAGTACTCTATCGTATCTCGCCATTCCTTGGAATCATTTTTTGCTTGAGAGTCAACCCTTTGTTATTGATGAATCTTACATCACTATAGCGAATCCAACTTGACCTTATTGATCTTCTGGTCCTCTAATATACTTATATTCCCTATGCACGATAAAATTTTCTTATCTTCTTTTGCGTTCATCAGATTATAGCATTAACAGGTACGGTAGATTGGTATATAATGTCGATCTGCTAGTTCTTTTCAAACTCCCATCTAAACTTTTTGGTTTTCATATTTTCTTTTTTCGTTTGTTTTTTTTAGGTCAAAACCTCATTTTACTATTTGCTTCTTTTGTGTTTTGTTGTTCATAAATCTTAAAATCAACAACTGAATAAAAACTTAGACCTTTAAAATTGTATTGCAACATAATAAACACTATGTCAGATGAATTATGATTTTAAAAAGTATAATAACTGTCAGATTTCTATATATATATATACATATTTTTAAATTTCGGACGACGATTGAGAACAGTTTTGTTTTTAAATAAAATTGTATTGGCTAAGGAACACTAATCTGTTAATTAGTCAATATTCTGGTGGAACTAGAAATATATAATAGACTTCACATGCAGCGAGCAAATGTATTCTCTAGAACGGAGAGTTTTTTTATTGTGTGTGTTTTATGAATTCCTTTGGAACAGAACTATAATGTTCGAGAACGAAAAGTTATTTTACAAATACTTTGGAAAGCATATTGCATATTATTTGCCTCGTATATCTTCATTGACTTTAATGTGGGCACTCACGGGAATGATCTCGAAGATTCCACTTCAGTTGATTCGATCACCACTTTTGGTAGCGTACGTACCGCGTAACCTTTTGAAGAGTTTTCACATTTTCATATATAAGAAAATAAATAAAAAATCAGTTCAGCTTTACAATACACCCTATAAAATTGGAATCCGAAAATGACCCATATATAATTTGAATCGATTTAGGTATTGCTTGGAGGAACCGGAACCTCCTTGCGAGTCTAATTTAGACTAAACTACGCTCTTTCAAAATCTTAACCTCATAAAACAAAAAATATATAAAAAATCTTCACCTCTATCTTGATAAGTCTAAATTATGGGACTGACCGTGCACCTAAACCTAAACATAAAACATGTAATAATCTAATTAGTCAGTTATTTTGTACGATATTGATCCAAATTACTATATCAGTTTACGGTCCATACAGCTCACAGATTACAGTTTTTTTTTTTTTTTTTTTTTTTTTANTTTGCTAACCCACAAATTACAGTTCGATTTAAACGTGCGATATATAGTCTCGTGCATCACACTGTTACGCATCAAATTCATTTTTGGTCATACTATTCATTTTTGGTTAGACTAATCTTAATATTTAATAATGGAAACACAAAATATATACATTCCCAGCATATAATAAATCTAAAACAATAGGGTCAAAAAACCAACATTATTCCAGTATTTTAAATTGATTTCTTAGTATAAATCATTTTTTTGTTTGTTTGTTAATAGGGTCCATTGGAGGTCCGAGTCCTAGTTTATGTAAAGGGAAACAAAACAAGATGCATACAAATACAATTTAACCAACAAAACATTTTTGCCGACCTCGTCGAAGATGATGAAGAAATATTAGTGCATTAGAAATCTATGAATAGTGAACTTTACATATAATCCAAAAAACCACGGAACCGTTCTTACAAAGATACTACTCTCTAAAACAAAATAAAAAAAAAGATAAAAAAGGATACTATTCTTTAACTGTTTTAAACAAAACTCTCTAGCCTATTATAATAACCAAATAAACAAACATTTTATATCATTCTTTGCTTTTTATTCTTCCATATTCACCTTTTCTTAAACATACTCATATGACAGGTAACACCAAGAAAATGATAAGATAAAAAAGTAAGGTTTAAAATAGGCGACAAAAATCTAAAAGACCGATCACATGTAGTCAAACTGTCAAAGTTTTCAACTATAAATGAAGAGACGACAGTTACTAATAGTCTCATAAAACAACTGCGAATCTTCACGTGTCTTCTCTTTTGTTTCATCACATGTTCTCTCCTTTCTTCGCCTCTCGATCTATGCAAATCTAATAATTTCTCTTTTTGGCATTCCTAGGCCCTTTTTGTAATCCATCTTCCAAATACAAAACCCTTTAAAGTTTATATACATACATATCCACCTACACAACTTTGCCATGGACAAGAAGAAGATTGTTTCTGCTTCGTCTTCATCCTCGTCTTCGTCTTTCGATCATATATTTGGTCCAAGAGTCTCTTCTTCATCTTCTTCATCAACAACTGGATTGTTCAAATCCATCTTCCCACCACCCTCTGCGGTATTTCATCTTAATATTTCTACATTTGAGGCATACGTGAATCATTCTAAACACATGCATGTTACATATTTTTACGGGCTCTAGATTAATATACAAAATTATGCTGATCTACTCTCTGAATTTCTCTTGTTGTGAACTAAAAGGGGATGTTGGGGAGGCAAGTGGACTTTGCAAGTCAAGGTGGACATGTGAAGTATCAATCTCCAAGTAATCAAACTTTCACGAGATCTTTTTCTACTAAAAGATATATATAATAGAACTAGGCTATGTTCATTTTAGCTTAAGAAACTTCAAAATCCAGGTTGTGCACTCTATTTTAATAATGGTTGGCTACCGTAAACAATTTAAATGGTAAAAATATCCATTTTTTCACATGGTTAAAAATTAGTCTGTATTTTCGGTCTAAAATCTTCTGGTTATTGAAAAAAAAAAAAAGAATCATGAGTTAGAGTTTAGAGTGTCTATTAAATGTTTTACTAATTCTAACTAACAATTTAAACGTAATTTTTTTTTTTGTCATATCGAAAACTTATATACGTTTGCGGGGTTAATATATATGTAGATGAAAGAGGAAAAATAAGCAACAAAAAGGAGAAAAAGAGTTACCATAATGAGGAAACAGAACCACCATGCCACTTGAGCTCATCCATTTATTATGGAGGCCAAGAGAAATATTCCTCTACACCGACTATCACCAAAGATACTGTAAGTCGTAGTCGCATCTACCATTTACATAACACCTACGTGAATAAACTTATATTCGTTACTGCTTATATGTATAGCCTATATGTCTATTAATTTCAATATTTTTCTTTTTTTTTTCCTTTTTTTTTTTTAACTTATGCAGTACAAGAAAGATGCAGAGGAGGGCGATTCCAAAAGCGCATCAAGAGGAAACTGGTGGGAAGGTAACGTTGTTTTCCTATCTAAAATTAAATATTTATTTACAATTATTGACAAGACAAGGTTCGTTTTACATCCTCGTTTTACATCCTTTTGCACAATTTATAATAAAAATAATTAAATTTGGTGCAGGATCGCTTTATTACTAACATGCAGCTCTGATTTTGAGCAACTGCCAAGGGAAGCATTACGTAAGATCTCATGCTTTTTCGTAATTTCTTTACCTGAAGAAAAAAGAATGAAAATATCAGCTTATCGATTATACAATTTACTTTTTTTTTTTTTTGCTAGAAATGTAAATATTTCATTAAAAATGAAAATTTGATAAGAATTACAAGAAATTAATCCTACAGTTTGATCCCATATACAAGTTACTTTTTTTGTTGGTAGAGTTCATATTTTCTTTTACGTCACACGAATTATATTGATATACATATCTCTGATAGTCTTTTTGACAATTTGCAGGGAATTAAGAGACAACATGGCCTAATCTTAATATCAAATATCATGGATCGTTATATAATAAAAGTAGTACTATATATTGACTATATAATGGTCTCAAAATTAAAGAGTGTAGAAAAGAAGAGTGAGAGTGACTTGTTCTTGACATGTTGATTTGTTTTGTTTACGAAAAATGCAACACTAAGACAAGCCTCTTTCTGGTGATATTAATGTTTGTCTAATAGTGTCTATCAGTCTATGTGATGCGGTGCTATATGTGTAATTGTAATAGTACTTTATATTTATATCATAATGAATAAGCGTATTAAGCAAATTATACATAATGCACACATAATAAAAATTCACATAATTATGTTTATCTTTTCTATACTAAAATACATTCATTATCTAATTAAAAACAATTCACCCAATAATAAATGGCTGCATAATAAATAGTCACAAAAAGTAAAAATAAAATTAATTTGGATTAAAATTTGAAAAAATCAAATAAAATGAAATAAAAAAAACTTTTAAAACATCTTTCAAAATAAAATGGAGGGAGTACCAGTAAGTTCATTATTGTTCTTCTGTTCCATATGATGAATAAATAAATAAATAATAAGTGGGAAACAATAGATAAATCAAAAGAGAAGACAAAACTCTAAAATGTAATACGTGTTTGATTATCCTTTAAAATGAGTTTCATATCTTCTTAAGACTCTCACAAAATAACTAACATATCCGTGAAAGATTAAAAAAAATGAATTTTTTTAAAAAACATACTTTATAAGAAACTCTTTTTTTTTACTCATTAGAAACTCTATCAATCTACCCACAAATAAAAACTACAACAATTGCAGAGAACAAAAGCCACAAAAACTGAGAAACGCAATCTCGTTGGGTCTAGATTCTTCTTGTACATATGCCATTATCATGGTCATGGAGATTACTTCAAGAAAAGAAAAAAACTCTCTTCTTGGGGCAACAAATGACATGATTATTGTGAAAAATTATTTTATCCTTGTATCAAGTCCAATGTTAATTCTTGAACCCAAGAGATTAGGGTCTAGACTAAAGTCAATTCTATAAGAGAACAGAGAAGATGGTCACTAGAAAATGGAAGCCTACATGGTGATAGAGTAGAAAACTGGTAAAACGATCTAATTAACCACATAAAAAAAAAAATTAGTAGTTGACTCCTAATTCCGCAAAGATTAGGGTTAACAATATTCACAAACAGAAGAAAGTCACAAGAGATAGATCAAAAATCAAAATTAACAAAAATCGAACAAAAGATTTAACATGGACCCTAAATTAGCAGAATCAACGACCAAGTCTTCCATAATTGACATATTTTCAGTATTTTGATTTTGTGTTCTTCGTTAAATTTTTTAAACGAATCGAATATTTTATATCCAGACAATTATATAGATCAACTGATAATATTTATTGATGATTCTGTATTTGTGGTTGGAATTAAAAGCTAAGTTTAGGACTTTTTGGGTTCTCGGAAAACAAAGAAGGGCGTCCGCAAGTGGCTAAAGCAAATATGATAGATGAGCACAAAATTAAAGTTTATTAAAGAAGCATAATTATCTTTTTTTCGTTTATATGAAAAAACAGATAAATACAGTAAGTGGCTTGGGAGATCTTTAGGGTCTTTGCCAAAGGCTCTCAAAAGAATTCATAGTATTTTTGGTTTTTTTTTCCTACAATTTACAAATTGAAATCCGGATTATAATCCGTATTAATACAAACCACTAGTCTATTTTATTTCTTAGAATCTCGTATAGAAGCAAAAAAAGTATTTGTGAAAAAAACGAAAAACCCTCGGGACTTATATTCTGTTTCTCGCCGACATACATAAAATCTCCGTCAAGTCTCCATATTCGCCGACCACCTCCCTCTGTAACACAGTCGGTACTAACTCTTTATCCGATTCTTCTGCTTCTCTTCTTCTTCATCGTCTTTTCTTCATTTTTGCTTAGCCACTTGTTTAGTGTACGTTACTGGCCTCTCTGTATAACGTGTTCTGTGGAATTTGAAATTCTGTGTGTAGGAATAGAGAAGAAAAAATGCAAGCTTTTTGTGGAGGTACTTCAATGGGGTCTCTTCAGCAACCTGGAAGGGTTCAACGATCTCTCTTTCCCCCGATAATGCCTCCAGTCACCAAATTTTCTCAGCAATTGAAGCTCAATTCTACGAAACTTTGGGAAAGAAGATTGATTTCTGAAAGACGAGCATCTTCAGTCTCTATACCACCTATTGTGGAGATGAGCAGTAAGAGAGTTTTATTCTCGATTTTATTTATTTAGTTTGGTAATGTAAAGGAAATGGCTTTTGATTTCCTTTAGGCAATGAGATTCCTTTTGCGGACTATGGTCTCGGTGAAGCTGATCCAGAGGTCCAAAATATCATCAGAAAGGAGAAAGATAGACAATTTAGGAGCCTTGAGCTTATTGCTTCAGAGAATTTCACTTCCCGAGCAGTAATGGAAGCTGTTGGATCATGCCTTACCAACAAGTATTCTGAGGGATTACCTGGGAAAAGGTAATGAAGTCAAGAACAATTCTTGTGACCATCTTTTTTTTTTTGTTATGCTAGATTTTCATAGCCTTTCATGTCTCACACAGGTATTATGGTGGCAACGAGCACATTGATGAGTTAGAGACACTTTGCAAGAAACGGGCTTTGGAAGCCTTTCGATTAGATTCTATGAAATGGGAGGTTAATGTTCAGCCGTTATCGGGTTCACCTGCCAACTTTGCTGTCTACACCGCCATACTTAAGCCTCATGATAGAATCATGGTTTGTGAAGGTTTTTTTGACTCTCTTCTTCTCTACGTGAGATAAAAGAATTATAAGAATGGGTTGTTTTGATGCATTCAGGGTTTGGATTTACCTCATGGTGGTCATCTATCACATGGGTTCATGACTGCTAAAAGGCGTGTATCTGGAACTTCAATATACTTTGAGTCCATGCCTTATCGACTTGATGAATCCACAGGTGATAAGGTTTTCTGCAACAGCTGCATTTGTCTTTCTATTGCTATTTTCCTGATGTGTGAATATTTTTTGAGCAGGCATTGTTGACTATGATATGCTTGAGAAAACTGCTACACTCTTCAGGCCAAAGCTTATAATTGCAGGAGCTAGTGCGTACAGCCGAGATTTTGACTATCCTCGCATGAGGAAGGTAAGAAGCAACTCGACCGATCTTCCAAAATGCTTTATGGTTTTATATCTAATTTTTGGCTTTCAGTAGCATCTGACATTTTTCCTACAAAGATTGCAGACACTGTTGGTGCTTTTCTGATGATGGATATGGCTCACATTAGTGGGCTTGTGGCTGCTTCTGTGGTAGCCGACCCTTTTGAGTATTGTGATATTGTTACGACCACCACTCACAAGGTATGTGCTTTAATGATGTTTATATAACTGCTCAAAATTAACCCATGATTTGATAAGTTTTATAAAGAAGAAATTTTACTTGTATTAACAAAATTGTGGACTAGTCTTTGAGAGGTCCGAGAGGTGGCATGATCTTCTTCAGGAAGGATCCAGTAAATGGAGTTGATCTTGAATCTGCCATAAACAATGCTGTCTTCCCTGGTTTGCAGGTTTGAGATATTCATCAATGCTTCTAGATAATTTTCTTTTGACGTGATTTTAATTCGTTTGTGTTGTTATATTTCTAGGGTGGCCCTCATAATCACACAATTGGAGGATTAGCAGTCTGCTTGAAACATGCACAATCACCAGATTTCAAGGCTTACCAGAAAAGAGTAAAATACCTTAAGTTCTTGAAATATTAACCGGATAAAGTTAGCAACTTTTAGCTTAACCACAATCGTTTTCTTGCTGGTTTTAGGTTGTTTCTAACTGTAGGGCTCTAGCTAACCGATTGGTTGAACTTGGGTTTAAGCTGGTTTCTGGTGGCAGTGACAACCACCTGGTCCTCGTCGATCTTAGACCATTGGTAACTTCTTACAAAACAATCCACTTTTTTTCTCAAACTAGACCATGATCAATCAATGTGGTATCAATCTGTAATTTTCGTTGTGGATTAGGGAATCGATGGTGCTCGGGTTGAGAAAATCTTAGACATGGCATCTATCACTCTCAACAAGAACTCTGTGCCTGGTGAGTAAAAAATCGTATAGCCTTTTTGGGATATTATATCAAAGAAAAAATTGTTGATTCTCTAGAGTTGTGAAATCGACTGTGTTTGGCTGGATAATTGTGAAAACAGGGGATAAAAGTGCTCTGGTTCCAGGAGGAATAAGGATAGGATCGCCTGCAATGACAACAAGAGGACTCTCTGAGAGAGATTTTGTGGCCATTGCTGAATTTATCAATGAAGGTGTGGAGATAACGATTGAAGCCAAGAAGGTGGTTTCCGGAGGATCAAAGCTTCAAGATTTCACTAAGTTTGTGACTTCTTCTGAGTTCCCTTTGAGAGAGAAAGTGGAGGGTCTTAAGGATAGAGTCGAATCCTTCACCTCTCGTTTCCCCATTCCTGGTGTCTAACTTAGAAAAAACCGATTTCTTGTTTGATCTAATAAAGTATGATCGAGATTGCTTTTGATATATAAAAGATTGAAAACATTGTGCTGGTTCTAAACGATAAAACCATATCACCTGAGTGATTTTTTTCTCATATTACATATTGAATTGAATGGAAAATACTTAGGTTCAACTAGAGAAGTTGGAGAATGAATCTAAAAATCAAGCCAAACATAATGAATACAAACATCAATTCTAGTTCTGATTAAATTCAACCCCGGAGATAATTAGCCAATGCTTTCTTTGGACCAAACCCACAACGTTCTCTAATATTCCTCCCAGAGAGAAACGGAGCTCTCTCTCCTCCTCCATTAATGGGGCTTATCATTGGCATTGGTGAATAGCTTGGTGTCGATGCAGAGAAAGATGGAGTTCTGTACGGAGTTGACGTGCCTGAGAAAGACACAGAGAACAACGATGGAGCAGAAAGCCTCTTCCTTAGAGAGCCTGAGCCACCATTTGCTGCTTCTTTAGACAACAATCTCGACTTGTCTGAACAAGAATCATCATGATCATCTTTGCTGATGTCATCCATGTACAACACTTCCTCTATGCGTACACCAATGCTATAAGCCAAACTCTCTAATACTCTTGAGTAGCTCTCAAGTATTGACTTCCCTACATCCTGCAAAAAGTTTCAAAAAGTTCAATACTTTTAAGGTTTTTTAGATTTGATTTGGTTATGTTTTGTGAAGTGAAGGTAATGAAACCTTGTTGAATTGGATCTTGCTTGTGTCCAAAGCTGTTTGTCTAAGTCCCGGGAAACGTTGCTTGAGGCGGATCAATAAGCTTTCGGCTCTTTCCGCAAAGATTTCCCTTTTGTCACAATCGTTTTGATTCATCATCATCTCCTTCACTATCATTCCCCAAGAGGGTCTTGTAGATGTGGATCGATATAGAGAAATTAGATGCCTCGAGTGAGCTCTTCGCCTCCAAATGTACATTGACGCTTCTACTCGATTCGCCATTTCCACAACCGCGTGCTCAGATGAAAGATCTATTGACTCAAGCAAGTAATCCGCTGAGAAGTTATCAGATGTGATGTTTCTGTAAAGGAAATCGCCAAGGCATGATCTCCCATTCTGCAAATGAAACAATTTAGCCACAAAGAAATTGTGATTTCAACAACTTAAAATTTGGCTTTGGTGTAAGTTCTTTTACCTTTGGAAGAGCTTCAAGGTATGATTGTGGAACCTCCATTTCAGCTAAAGCAATGCTGTTAATTGACATACAAGCTTTCAAGATTTGGTTAGTGAAATCGCGAGTGTGATCCAGTTTCTTCCTAGATTGCTCGGTAAGTCCATCGGATGGCACACGTGGCAAAGGAAGCCACCATTTGTCTCCATCTTCACGGAAAGAGTTGGACCCTGCAGATTCCGCAGCTACGATCCCTTGATCAACGTACCAGAACTCGGTTTCTCCAAAACTATCTAATATTTCCTAAACACCAAGATCATAAGAAAGAAAAAGATAACCCTTTTAAGAACTTACATTAGCTATTTGAAACCTCACGAGAACAACAAGGAGAAAGATCAGGTCACTTACTATAAGCATATTGTCTAGCTTCCGAAGAGCGGGAAGACAAGTAAACAGATCTGATCTTGGTCTGCAATTCATCACCTTAACCCACCAAATCAAGAATGAAACAGAACACAATGTACTCAGTGGCATTATCTACAATACACAAGACCTGTTCATCGACTTGAAATTGAAATTACCTCAATCTTGCTTCCATTGGGGAAACTCTGAAAGGAAGGTACCAATTCAACAATGTGATCACTAACAGAAAGAAGAACTTCGATTTCTCTTCTCCACATGTTTTTTTTCTCACTAGGTAATGGCTCTAGCCTCCATTGTTGCCCCAGAATTGCAGCTTTCATCATATTGAAATTAAGTTAGAATCATAATTAATTTAAGTAAACATCACATAAACACAAGCTAAAGTATGTATTTTTTTGTTTCTTAAAAAGTACCATAGAGATTGGTAATGGCGTTTGAGATAGCCAAAGCAGGACAAACTCCTTCACCAGAACCTGACATGTCTTCACCAAGCAGCAACTTCGCCATTCTCTCTTTCAACAACTCAATTTCTACACACACAAGTTGTCAAATTTCGTTCCTTTTTTAGGCGTTTTATGAAACAGAGAGAGATTCACAAACCTGAAGTCTCTGTTCCGATTCTCTTAAACCCAAAATTGTCAATTTTTGTCGGAGTTTTCTTCTTCATCTTCCCGGAACTCTTCCTCCAAGAACCTTGCCCCAACGGCCATCCAAGGATCTGTGACTTAGTCGGAGGAGAGGAAGGCGAAGAAACAGATCTCTCAGCCACAGACGACCTCCCGGAGCTCGATCCAGCACCGCAACTTGAGCTGCTAAGGCTCGACTCGGTGGACTCAGTCACTGAGTCAATTAAACCAACGATTCGTTTACTCTCACCATATCGTTTCGATCTTTCAAACCCAATACAACTATTCTCCATTTCGCAGAAAAAAAATATAATTTTTTTAGATACCCAGAAAAAAAGGAAGAAGAGATCACAAAGAAGAAGAAGAATGGTAGTTGTTGTTGTTGTAGTCCATGAATTCGAGAAAAATTCCTTTTTTTTTTTTCTAGTTATTCCAATTGTATGTGTTGTTTTTTGTTCTGTCTTAAATTTTTTGAATTTTGCAAAAGGTCACATGCAAATCTTAACGTCTCTCTACGACTTTTATAATTTTATTTTAATATTTTTTTTTGTGCGTCTTCAAAGTAGCCGTTATACCTGCCACGTCAGATTTCGGACAAAAAGGTTCCGTGATCTTCCCGCAGTCTTAAGTCCAAAACTTAACCAAGACAAGACTCCTTTCGAATCTCTGAACATATTTCATTGGTTTGGGATATTAATTGTTTTTTAGAAATGTTTCCGTTAAAAATTCTTGGTTGCATAGCTTTTTTTTTTGGTTGCATAGCTTTGATTGGATTTCAATGTTTTTAAGAGGGAACTTATGTGATTTTGCTTAGAGTTCTTGTGCATAACTATTTGACATGTCTAAAGTTTACAAATTACGTCGCATTTTAAAAATGGATTTTACAAATTATGTAGTTCAACTAACCAAGATAGTTTCCAAGTGGTCTTTTGATCGATGAGTGTGCTTTGTTTTGGATAAATTACAAATGAAGCTATGATACAGTTTGTTAGTTAAGAACTTGTTTGCAAACGATTGCATCGGAATTATATCGACCACATTTCGCGGGGAGGTAATTTGTCAATATATGTAGAGACGTATTAGCTACATGTTTAAATGTATGTTTTGCACATATTATTTTGGCAACAGATTTAGCAACATAATATTTTGTCTTTAACTAAACACTAAAATTGTCCAGAACCTTGTGGTCAGGTGGTAAGGAGACAGGTCTGGGACGCCAACACGTTTTAGATTCGATCCACCTACTGCGTAAAACTACAACATATTATTTTTGGACACCCACACAGATATAGGCCCATGCTTTCGGGCCCATTTATATATCCGGAGAGAGGGTCTATCCGTGGGCTGCACCTCCCCCAGAGGATTAGTCTGGATCCCTCCATAGGCCTGAGATTTATTTCTGAGTTATCGAAAAAAAAAAAAAAAAAAAAACTAAACACTAAAATTATCTCCAATTTTCATTATAAAAAAAAAAAAAAAATCTCCAAATTTATCAATTCGTTGCTAAATCTTTGGTATTCGCCAATGAGATATAGATGATTTGGTGCAATTTAGCGACAGTTTAGTAATTGTTTTCACACAAATTCATTTGTAATCACGCCATGCTTTCCTGTAACGAATGCTTCGGATTCTCTACGACATCTAAACATCTCAAATTTTTAATATCTTTTTTTTACATATGCTTTACCATAAAGAGGAAGGATTTAAAGATTTTTCACATTCAACTTCAACAAATTATAAGAAACTGGATATACCGTACTCTATTATTTATATATTTAGTCAAACCTCTATTAAATATATATGTTCACATGTATATCAATGAATACTACTGCTATAGAGTAAATGGAAAATTTTATAACTCCAAAGGAAAAAAAAAAATTTATACGTAGGTGTACAAATATATGTATCCTACCACAGAGTAAATACATGCATTCAACGTTACATGAATAGTTAGTCACCCCTTCAAATATATTTACATATTTGTTAACATGTATAAATAGGGAACCAATATGCATTTTAAAGTTCAATCTAACAACCCACTCCACATAATATACATATATAACAATGGCTTTCTCTAATAAGCCACATTGCATATTGATGTTTATGATCTCGTTTACTCTTGTTCTTTTGGCATCATCATTAGATGTCTCAAATGCTGCAGCGGAAGCACCAAGTCCGGGATCGGGCGACGACGGCTTGTTACCTCTAGCCAAAAAGCATGTCGTAATCCACAACGTTGTAGAGAACGGACAAATTCTGAATGTACATTGCAGATCTAGTGAGGATGATTTGGGGATGATCCGTATCCCTTGGGATCGTAGTTGGGATTTCAAATTTCATGTAAACTTTTCGAAATCTACGAACTTTCGTTGCCATATTACGTGGTATGGAGGCGGATCTCACTACTTTAATATATTCAAAGTAGCGAGAGACGATAATCCATTTGGAAAGATTCCAGTTTGTAAAGAATGTATTTGGGAGGTGGGAAGAAGCGATAAACATCCTATGTGTCGTATAAATCGCGATGGATATCCTCCTTATTGCTTCGATTGGGACGATAATCGTTACGAAGAAAATTAAGATAAAGAATAAAAAATAAGATTATTGTCATTACTATATATTCTCATCTAATAAATGTTACCATCACAATAGATTGAATAAAAATAATACCATTATGAATGTTTGAATGTTTAGAAGCTTTCTTTCTTTGTAGTTTTTCTATATCTACATAAGCAAACTAAGTTTCTAACTCCATTTGCCATTGAATGGGGCTGATTTTGAGCTCCCATGTGACAAATCCTATCTAAGAAATTTGATGAGCCAATAAATGAGCCACCCAAGTTCTTAAAAAAAAAAAAGATGATAGATCCGAAGCCTAGAGAGTAACATACTAACACTAACAACTTTACTTGTTGATGAGTCATGACTCCAAGAAGCAAACATGGTGGATTTCATTGAGAGGAATAAGCAAAGAAAAGAAAAACGGGGCAACATCTTAATTAATTAATTAATGTGTATTAATTGAGGTCCTCGGCGAAATACTGAAGAAACAAGTAGAGGAATTTGTTACCTCTTCAATATTGAATCAGAGAACATTATATTGGACCAAAGCTTCTAAATAGTCAAAGTATTGGAGGAAAGAACAAAGCCAGACTTCACCAGACTTCACCAGACTTCACCAGACTTGAGCAATTTGAATAATTTGAATTTGAATCTTGGAGCTAAGGGTGATGTCACATCATTATGAACGTTGGAAGTCTTTTATGACCATTGTGAGCTTTTGTAGATCTCAATATATATGTTGTATCACTGAACTAAGATGACTAAGGAGACTAAAACACTTCTCTCTTCCTATTCTCTTATTCTCTCTCTAGTTTTTTATCATTCTCTCTCTTGTTCTTCATTCTAAACCCAGAATCTCTCAATCTATT
>OVAY01000616.1:0-50300 GCA_900406395.1 Kernera saxatilis
AGAACAAATCATATTTAAATATTTTACTATTTATATTTTTATAAATTTAAATGATCCATTATATTATTTTTGTTGAGAGATAAAATTATACAAAAATATTTTTAT
Source organism: Kernera saxatilis (assembly GCA_900406395.1). Lineage (NCBI taxonomy): Eukaryota > Viridiplantae > Streptophyta > Magnoliopsida > Brassicales > Brassicaceae > Kernera > Kernera saxatilis. The sequence continues at coordinate 106 of OVAY01000616.1, forward strand.
CATATTTCATATATTTTTTAATATTGTATATTTTTCTTATCCTCGTATATATATTATATTTAACAAAAAAAAAATAGAAATATCCGAAAACCCGATTGGATCGGTCCAACCAGCCTTCTAATAACGATGTCGTTGCGGGATATTTTCTAAAAGCAAGAACGTTGTTAGAATGGTTTATGGGGTTTGTCCTTTTGAAGACTCTTTGAACTCAAAGAGTAATTAAGCAATATGATTCGACGAAGAGCTGAGAAATCAGGGGAGGAAGAGATGGTCGGGTTTTGGATCTATTCAAGAAGTGATCGTTGGCCCAATTTGATGTTTAAGTGAGCTTAAAAGGGACCTATAGTGATAGAAGTGATATTTTGAGAGGAAATCAAAAGTCCCAAAAGGCCAATACAAATCTGATGGATAAGATCCCAGTGGAAGGTTTTGGAAAGAGATGGACTGAAGAGATGTGAAGCATCTGACATAAGGTCGAATAGCTCTTTTGGGTGAAAATCGTGTATGTACGTTATGCAGCCAATTTGTTAGACTTGTTGACTTTTCCTCAACCGATAAGAAATCCGGTTCGGTTGAGTTGGTAAATTTGGTTTAACAAGATATATAGTTATTGGTTTGGTGTGATGTAGGCATGCGATTTTGGTTTTTCGGGTCGGGACGGTTCGGTTCGGGTTTTTGGGTTTTTCGGGTTATTCAGTTTTGCAAAAAATTGCTGAATTTAACCAAAAATATATGGTTAGTTAGGTAATTTATTTTGCTACCAAAGTTAACCAAAAAATTTCGATTATTTAGTTAAGATTATGTTTAATTTGGGTAAATTCGGTTAATTTGGTTTAATCGGTTCGGTTCAGTTATTCGGTTTGCTAACTAATATTTTGGACCGAAGAAAATATTGGAAAAAAATCGGTTAAGGTTCATCCGAACCGAAGCAATGCCCGAACTCAATTAATATAAGCTGACGATCAGTTCAGCCCTCTTAACTGAAACCGAGCCGAAAATCAAAAATCTCAGTTCAGTATTCTCGGTTCGATTATAAAACTCAGGTCTAGTTTGATGTGTTTAGGGTATTGGTCGAAGAACTCGCCTGTTTACCAGATTGAATTTGCAGTATGATATTGTGAACCGGTAAATTCACCAGTTAAATAAGTTAGCACTCGATTTTATCGGTAGATAAATAGGATCGACATTTTCTTGTAAACCAACTTTGAATATTTAATAATGAAATATATTTCCCAAAGTTTCTCTTGCACTTGAATTCCTGAGTGAGATCGGAATCGTGTTGTTCTGCCGTTGAATTTAGACGATCGTCGAAAACAACATAAATGTAAGTCGTTTTGTATATCATCAAAACATGTCTTCCAATACAAAACTCAGAAACTATTTAACAAACGAAATTCATATTAAGTCTCAAACACGAATGAACAAAAAAAGAGGTTCAAAGCAAACGACGATTCTTTTAACAAAGGGAGTACGAGAAATAAAAAAAAAGGTGAAAACCCTTCAAACAAAAAAAAAAACTATTATTGATGATATCATACAGAGATAAGGAAAAAACTAAAAACTAAAAACTAAAAGAAATCAAACAAGATGAGGTGACTGTTTCTGGTTTTCTTGTGCTAGTCTCATCTCTACAAGCAAATTACCTACGTAGAAAACATAAATAGAAGTGGCTATGAGACATAAGTAAAAAACTGCAATATAGTAAACAATATAACTAGGATCAATACAATTGAAGAGGATTACGAGGATAAAAAGACCATAGACGTGACACAACCATCCCAGAAAGCATCCCAAAGAGATGTCATCATAAAATTGGTCGTCCTTAGGAGTTTTTGAAGATATCGCGACCCTCCACATCGCCATATTCACAAGACTGCATAAGCAGCATGCTAATAAGAGTAAACTGATGGCAAACCCCTTTTCTATTTGTATGGGAATCTTGTGGCGTATTACATACAACAAAGTTGCAACGTTAAGTCCTATGATGATGACTTGAATCACATATTGGTAATGTAGTTTCAGCTTCTTCCTGCACTTAACAAAAATAGTAATTAACCAAGTGTACGTATAATACTATTCAATATGTTTATGAAAAAAATCCATATCGAATGAATACATTAAAATAAATATGTTTATGTCTAGTATTTAGTAATCACTATACCATGTAGATTCCTCGACGAGAACAGGGTTAATAGCTGCGACATTCATGGCTTCAAAATCTTATGTGGAAGACTCTGCAATTACAATCTCAGCAATGAAACCCTAGCTAATCTATGTACTATATGTATATTTAACATCTACTGTATATGATATAGAGACGGTTGACCAAATTCTTTTCCAACTCTAATTGGGATTATTTAATTAAAAATATGTATTATTATCCGAAACCAAAAAAAAGACAAAAAATATATTTTTATTAAATCATATTCCTAAATTAAGTGGGATGTAAGATTATATTAGAGATTTGTAATGATCATTGTACTCAAATTAAAAAAAAAAAAAAAACTAAGTGGGATGTTTTTTTTTATTTTTATTTAAAAAAAAAATACTAAATGGGATTTGTTTGGATTGTATAAAGGGAAAATCTCATAAAAAAACCTCCAACTAAACACATTTTTCCAACTAAAACATCCAACTTTTTGGGTTTCCATTTCAAACCTTCAACTAAATAATTTTTCTAAAACAAACATTGAAGTTACCAAAAATGTGCACAACCGAGAGTTGACTAACGGTCAATCTTAACACCGTTAGAAAAAAAAAATTATTTTAATCCAAAAAATTGAAATATTCAAAAAAATTTTAAATTCAAAAAAAATTCCCAAAAATTCTAAAAATTTCTAAAAAATTGTAACAAATTCTAAAAAATTGTAACAAATTCCAAAAATTCATTTTTATAATATAATAATTCATAAATAAAGTAAAAACTAATAATTAAAAGTAAAATATTAAACTACCACTATAATGGATAATATTTGGGATAATATTTTTAAAAAAAAACAGAAAAGTGAGATTTTTTGGTTTTTTTGGGAAAACATGATTTTGCGATTTTTGCCAAAAAATAATGTTTTATGGTTTTGACAAGAAAATGCAATTTTTTGATTTTACCGCGAAAATATGATTTTATAGCTTTGGTAGAAAAACGTAATTTTGCAAAATTATGGTTTTATGGTTTTGAATTTCGGTAATTAATTGAAAGATAATGGGTATAGCATGAGAAATTTAAGATGGTATGATTTTTACAAAATAAATATATCAACCATCATTAGTATATTTTACCATTAATTTCTCAATTTTTATATCAAAAGTAAAAGAGAATTTAATATATTTTATTTATGAATTTTAATATATTTTTTAAAAAAATAAATTTTGGTTTTATTTTTTTAGAGTTTTTCTGAATTTTTGAAAATTTTCAAAATTTTGTTTTGATTTTTATGAATTTTTTTTTATTTTTTTGAATATTTAAAACTTTTAGTATTAAAATATTAATTTTTTTTTACTAATGGTATTAAAGTTAACCGTTAGTCAACTCTCGGTTGTGCTCACTTTTGATAACTTCAAGGTTTGTTTTAGAAAAATAATTTAGTTGGAGGTTTGAAATGAAAACTTAAAAAATTGGATGTTTTAATTGGAAAAATGTGTTTAGTTTGAAGTTTTTTATGGGATTTTCCCATGTATAAAATCCTGATTTGGGTCAATTGTGTTTTAATTTGGAAAAACTTGAAATTGGAAGTTTAAAAATCGAAAACAGTAGTAAGTACCAGAAAAGAATCTATAATTTGTTTGTCTCGTCCCGAAAAGGAAACAAGTATATACTACATTTTTTTTACATCGATCCAGGTGCATAAATTAACTAGAAAATTTAGAAAATCCATGATTCGATTTCTTGACATATCATTGATTGATGCATGTTTTGATGGTTTCCAAGTTCCAACTCTATTTGATTGGACATAAAATTTTTGTTTAAAGCACATGTCATTCATTAAATAGTGAAATATTTTATTGTGGTTTTTATAGTATTGATTTAAATCTTTAGAGATAACAAAAGACAAGTCCTCTCTTCCATTTAAAAACTGCTGGTCTATATAATCAAAGGCTAACTTTAAGATGAGTGTGCGGGGTCTCCTGGGATTAGTTTAATAAGAGAGTGGGATACATAAAGCTGAATCCTATTGGTAATAAAGGGTATGTTCGTTTGTTCATCCAGATGGACCAATCTGGATGAAGATGCAAAATGATGTTCGTTTAGTGTTAAAAATAAACATTATCCATACGGAGCATTTGAATGAGTTTTAAAAAGTTAGACCAATTTTCAAAACTAATATGGATAAACCAAATCGGTGCATCTTCATCCGGATGAGCTATCATCATTAAGTTAGGCCATGTTCGTTTGCTCAGTTGGAAGATGCATCTGGATGGTCCATCTGGATGGTCCACCTGAATGATCCATTCAGATGATATTCGTTTATGTTTTCTATATGCATTTCGATGAAACATCTGGATGCAGATATGTTCGTTTTTAATAAATTTGCATCTTCATCCATATGCATTTAGTACCAAATTACCAAAATAACCATACTTTTGATCTTATTGATATATTTTATGTTCTATATTATATTTACAAATAAATAATTTTCAAATTGTTGTTTTTCACATTCATAAATTTTTTTTTTCAAGAAAGAGTTAAATTTATTATATTATATTTTATAAATTTTAGAAACACACTTTTTACAAACAAATTAAAATATTAAAAATTGGAAAACATAAACGAACATGAACATGAGCTATCATGATACTAGACTAAGCTCTAGTAAATGATGTTTGGAGTATCCATTTCCCTATCTCATATGCTTACTAGATGTTTGTGGGATTAATTAGTTTGATAAGAGAGTGGGATACATAAAGCTGAATCCTATTGGCAAGAAACTAGACTAAGCACTAGTAAATGATTTTTGGAGTATCCATTTCCCTATCTCATATGATATGAGTCATATCCCTAGAGGGTGACCCGAGGGATGACACAAGATGGAGAACCTAAGTGTGGTGAACCCAAGAAGCAGTCCAAAGTGGTAGCACAAGTCTCCTGAATTAATTCACAAGTCTGTTAAACACTAATCTGCTGAAGTCGGTTTGAAGTATGCTTGAAGTGTGTGTAAAAAATGATTTCTGCATTATGGCAAAACTGAATAATTTCTATTAAAATGATAAGAAACATGGATAAACTACAATAATCGATACCAAAAATCTGATGAACGAAAGATGGATTTGTGGAGACACTCTTTTCTTAATTCTTTAATTGCCCGTAGTGTGACAATTTGATGTAATCAGAATCCCAGGATACAACCGGACGATTCTTTTGTTATGCATCACTCAATAACAAAAGCTTATGAACTATATTATGTGTTAACTCTCATGCAAAAAACATGAAGAAGAAGAATAAAAGATGAGCAGGATTTTTGCCATGGAAGAATGAGAGAGGGAGACCCACGAGTCTCCTCTATAAAACATGGAGGCTAATGCTCAATAATTATGAACCATTATGGAGAATTTTTTGGGTGGTTGCAAAATTGATTAATTAAAATCAATTATCCCGTTAAAGAGGACACTTAATTGTTTGACCAGATTTAAATATTGTATTGATCAGATACACATATAAAAATTGTAAGCAAAAAAATATTGGTTACTGGTCCTGAAGACCTATCTATCCAAACCCAAGCCCGAGCCCAACTACTCGGCGCATTGTGCACGCATGATTGGTTCGATATTTCCTCTCTCTAAATACAACACATTGTACCCACGGTTTTTGAACCTTGTCATGAGTTCTCCAGTTTCTATATAAGAGGGATTTAACCTCTAACTTCCGATGTGACACTTTTGCATATTTGACACTTAGCCAAATTTAAAAGCTTTACAATTTTTCCAAGCAGGGCCGATCCTGAGCACAAGCGGATCAAACATAGACTTGCGGCTTTATTTTTTATAAGAAAAAAATCGCTATTCAAAACGGTTCATTTTTTTACGAAAATATGCAAAACCGGCCTATGTTTTTCCTCTAGCTTGCGGTCCTATGAAACTCAGAGCCGGCACTGTTTCCAAGTCACCCACTTTGGAGCTTCATTTCTCATACAAACAGACTTTGTTTTTGACAAGTGAATACACTAACTCATAGTGCTCAAGGCAACAATTACATCGTGTCCAAAATCCGGTCATTTCGGCGGACGTCGAAAAATGGTCTAAAACCATTTCGTCAAATGAGTTCCAACAGTCTGGTGAAGTCGGCGGTAATAAATGTTCTGCATTTATTATGCCACCCAGAATTTACTACAACTAATTTGTCCTGTTATCTCTATTTATATGTTGTTTCAGCATTGTAATCACTTAAGCTCTAAGTATAAGAGCTCAAAAGCTCTAAGAAGAGTGCCTAAGAGCTCCAATAAAAAGTATTCTTCTTCTACATTCCTTCTATACATCATTCTCTCATATTCATACTCTGAAATCATGTTTCTACTCTCTAAATACTCATTTCCGCTTTCAATCTCTTTCTCTACGAACAAAAAATATGTTCTAGAGCATTTCACCGAATCTGGTGCTATCACAAATTTCTACAATCAAAACATGTCTTCCCGTACAGCAGGTGATATTTTTACAAAAACTAGGAAACTATATAACAAAACGAAATTCATATTAAGTCTCAAACAAGAATGAAAAAAAAAGAGAGGTTCAAAGCAAACGAGAGGAAACCCTTAAAAGAAACACTCTTATTCATGGTATCATATAGAGATAAGGAAAAGACTAAAAACTAAAAAAGTAGAAGAAATCAAAAAAGATGAGCTGGTGATTGTTTCTGGTTTTCTTGAGCAAGTCTCATCTCTCTAACCAAACCACATACGTAGAAAAGATAAATAGAAGTGGCTATGAGACATAAGAAAAAAACTGCAAAATAGTAAACAATATAACTAGGATCAATACAATTGAAGAGGGCTAGGAGGATAAGAAGACCATAGGTGTGACACAACCATCCCGTAAAGATTCCCAAAAGGATGCTACCATAAAATTGGTCGTCCTTCGGAGTTTTTGAAGATATCGCGACCCTCCACATCGCCATATTCACAAGACTGCATAAGCAGTATACTAATAAGCCTAAACTGATGACAAACCCGTGTCGTATTTGTATGGGAATCTTGTGGCGTTTTACATACAACAAAGTTGCAACGTTAAGTCCTATGATGATGACTTTTTTTTTTTTTTTTTTTTTTTTAACCCGCTCGGNCTGTCCGGTCAGCCTCGGAAGGAACACACCGAAGTGCTACAGAGTGGACTTCTCCCCGGAGGGTCGCCACACTGCCTGGGCCGAGTTTGGGATGCTTTCCGACTAATGCCTGGGGTAGGCTATGATGACTTGAATCACATATTGGTAATGTAGTTTCAACTTCTTCCTGCACTGAACAAAAATAGTAATTAACCAAGTGTATAATACTAATCAATATGTTTATGAAAAGTCCATATCGAATGAATACATTAAAATAAATATATTGATGTCGAGTATTGAGTAATTACTATACCATGTAGATTCGACGAGAACAGGATTAATAGCTGCGACATTCATGGCTTCAAAATCTTATGTGAAAGACTCTGCAATTACAATCTCAGCAATGAAACCCTAATCTACGTACTATATGTATATTTTTTTTGGGGTCAAAAAACGTATATATAAAATATTTATAAAAAACATCTAGTGTATATAATATAGAGACGGTTTACCAAATTCTTTTCCAACTCTCTAATTGTGATTACTTAATTAAAAAATTTATTGTTATCCAAAAAAAATGTATTTTATTAATTCCTATTCCAAAACTAAGTGGGATATATTTTTAAGTGGGATTTGTTTAAATTCTATAAAATCCTGATTTGAGTCAATCGTGTTTTAACTTGGAAAAATTCGAAATTGGAAGTTTAAAAATCGAAAACAATTTTAAGTACCAGAAAAAGAACCTATATATTTTGTTTGTCTAAGTATAAGAGCTCAAAAGCTCTAAGAAGAGAGCCTAAGGGAGCTCCAATAAAAAGTATTCTTCTTCTACATTCCTTCTATACATCATTCTCTCATATTCATACTCTCAAATCACGTTTCTACTCTCTAAATACTCATTTCTGCTGTCAAATATTTCTACAATCAAAACATGTCTTCCCGTACAGCAGTTGAGATTTTTACAAAAACTAGGAAACTATATAACAAACGAAATTCTCATCAAGTCTCAAACAAGAATGAAGAAAAAAAGAAGAGGTTCAAAGCAAACGAGAGGAGTCTTCTAACAAAAGGAGTACGAAACAAAAGAAGAGAAAACCCTTAAAAGAAACACTCTTATTCATGGTATCATATAGAGATAAGGAAAAAACTAAAACCTAAAAAAGTAGAAGAAATCAAACAAGATGAGCTGGTGACTGTTTCTGGTTTTCTTGAGCCAGTCTCATCTCTACAACCAAACCACATACGTAGAAAAGATAAATATAAGTGGCTATGAGACATAAGAAAAATACTGCAATATAGTGAAGAATATAACTAGGATCAATACAATTGAAGAGGGCTAGGAGGATAGAAAGAGCCAGTCTCATCTCTGCAGAGACGTGACACATCCATCCCATTAAGACTCCCAAAGAGAGGTCACCATAAAATTGGTCCTTTGGAGTTTTTGAAGATATCGCGACCCTCCACATCGCCATATTCCCAAGACTGCATAAGCAGCATGCTAATAAGAGTAAACTGATGGCAAACCCCTTTTCTATTTGTATGGGAATCTTGTGGCGTATTACATACAACAAAGTTGCAACGTTAAGTTCTATGATGATGACTTGAATCACGTATTGGTAATGTAGTTTCAGCTTCTTCCTTCACTTAACAATAATAATAATTAATTAACCAAGTGTACGTATGATACTAATCAATATGTTTATGAAAAATCCATATCGAATGAATACAGTTAAAATAAATATATTAATGTCGAGTATTGAGTAATATACTATACCATGTAGATTCCTCGACGAGAACAGGCTTAATAGCTGCGACATTCATGGCTTCAAAATCTAATTGGTAATGATGTGGAAGAATCTGCAATTATAAATCAGCACTGAAACCCTAATCTATACTATATAAAAGTTGAAGCTATAGTGCTCTTAGAGCGTCCACTTAGGATTTAAAAAACCCGATCCGATTGGTCCATGTCATCGTAAGCTGAATTCTATTGGTCCATGTCATTATTTAACATAAATTCGCTACGATAATATTCGGCCAAAAATGAAAAAGGAAAATTAATATAAAAAATTGTAACTGACAAAAATATAAAGTTAATTGTTCTATTCTGACAAACTTTTCATTTTAAAAATTTAATGTAATTTGAAAAAAGTAAAGTAGAATATATGGATAGCTAAACCTAAAAGCTAATTGGAAACATTGAATTTTACATTAATCGTTTAGAAAATCACTAGCAAATATCACTATATATATATTGTATATCTCTTCTACCGCTAATATCAATATATTTTAGGTCTATATATGAATGAAACTAAACATATCTAGGTATTAGTTTTGCTTAAATTTGTTAAACGTATGAGCTTTTTTTAGGGGTCCTCATTGGTAGGGGTGGGCATTCGGTTAATCGGTTCGGTTCGGGTTATTCGGGTTTCGGTTTTTTCGGGTTCTAAAAAATAGATATTATTCGGGATTAAATTGTATTTCGGTTCGGTTCGGTTTGGTTTTATCTAATTCGGTTCGGTTCGGTTTTGATTTCAGTTCTTATTCGGTTCGGTTATGGACCGAAATTATATTAAAAAAATTATAAATAATAAATATTATAGATTTTTTATATATTTAAATGTATTTTCCTATATATCTAACTAAAAATATTAGTTTACTATATATTTTTAGTATATTTAAATGTATTTTCTTATATATTTAATTAAAATTTTTAATATATTTTAAGTTTTTAGTATTTTTTTAAACTAGAAATATTAAGTTTTAATAAATTTCGGTTTATTCGGGTAATCCCGTTCGGTTTTATGAAATTCGGATTCGGTTCGGTTCAGGTTTGGTTAATTCGGTATATGATTTTCTATTCCATTCGGATTATTTTTTTATTTGGTTCGGGTTCGGTTTCGGGAAATTCGGTTCGGTTCGGGACGATTCGGTTCGGTTCGGGAATTTTGCCCACCCCTACTCATTTGTTATGTAATTCTCCTCAAGTCACTGTTGAAGAGTCCTAGGTTTTCTGCTAGCCTTCGTCTTCATAATGAGATCAGCAAAGAATAAAAAAAGGACAGTAGGACTGAGTTCTTATACCGCACTTGGTTACGATTTGGATAGTTTCACTGAAATATTTTTTTATATTTTGTGACTTGATGTAAGAGAAGCTGCAATTATGATGAGAATTTTTAAGAACACTGTTGACACTGGAAGAACAGTGGTTTGCACCATGATGTAGCGTCATCTCCGTTACGTATTATGCAGACATTATCGATTTATGGGTGTTTTAGTCTTTCTTTTGAGTTTTCTTTTTTACTCTTAATTTCTATTTCTCGTGGCTTTGCAATTAGGTTTTTAGGTGTTTCTTATGACGGTTTATACACGTCTATATAAGGCTTTGTAATCTCTCTTTGGAGAGTTGGTTTTTGATTGAATAAGAAAGAGGTTTTCCTCAAAAATTGAAGTCTTCGAATTCTCTCTGTTTTAAACAAAGAATTCAGAGCACAAAACAGAGCTTCTTGATCCATTGATCCTTGAAACCTTGTCTTGTTAATATCCCGCTGCAACAGTTGGTATCAGAGCCAGGTTGCATCAACCCATCATTGACATTTTCGAGGCCTTTGACGAGGTTGGCCCTAAATTTACTTGGATTACACGAATTGTTATCAATTTATGATCTTTAACATTTGTGCTTTTTGCTTAACCTTGAAAATACAGATGATTTTAAAGACTCGAGGAGGACAATGTATATATGGTGGGAAATTGGGTCAACATTATGGTAGACTTCTTTCACGTACTTGTCTTGGACTTCTCTTCTTCTGCTTTGATCTTGGCACTTAGATTCTTATATTTTATGAGTTAAACATAATTTGCGAGGTAACCTCGAATGAACAATGTTTTGTTCTTCGAGTTTATTGTTGTTGTGAATGGTGTGATCGGTAGGGACAAAAGCCTGCCTTCTATTCTTATTCTTGGAAAATAATATATTCTTAGTTTCCATAGATTTTTTATGGTGTTATAAAATTATGTTGTCGTTAAAAAACTGATAATAAAGATCTTTAACGAAAAAATGAATGAGTATTTCACTCTAGAAGAAGGAAAAAAAAAGTTGATATAGTTTTCTTACAAGTTCAATTATTTGTATGCTTTTAGATAGCAATTTTTTTTAAAAAAAATCAACACAAAAATGTTAACTAACAAAAAAGGAAAAATTAACATAAAAAATATTAACAAAAAAAAATATCTCTTAATATTCATAAACCAACATAAATGCAAATTAACTTAATATTTTATGAGAAAAATTCATATTAACCAACATAAAAGAGGTTAACTAACAAAACAAATTCACTTAATTTCCTATTAACCAACAAAAAGACAAACTAACTTAAAATAAAATAAAAGAAATCAACATAAGAATAGTTAACTAACAAGAAAAAAAATCTCTTAATTTCCTATTAACCAACAAAAAGGCAAATTAACGTAATATTTTATGAGAAAATGCATATCAACCAACAAAAAGCAAATTAACTTAAAAAAAAGAAAAATCAACATAAAAAATGTTAACTAACAAAAAAAAATATATTAATTTCTTATTAACCAACAAAAAAACAAATTCACTTATAAAATAAAATAAAAGGAAAATCAACATAAAAATTTAACTAACAAAAAAAAAATTCTCCTTAATTTCCTATTAACCAATAAAAAGGCAAATTAAGTTAGAGGGTGTTAGTCGTTTATGTATTTTAATTGATTTGGAATTTTGTATATGATTTATAAATTTTGTGAATTTTAATTAGTATTTGTAAATCCATAAGTTTTTCTTCGGATTTGAGTATCTGTATTTTTAACATAGAAATCCTTCGAAATCCACTAAAATCTATTATGAAATCAAATCCATAAGTAAATATGTAGTATTGAATAACATGTGATTTGAATTAGTATTTATAAATCATAGAACCAATAACACAAAATTTAAACATGAATTTTAAAATCATAAAACCAATAAAACTGGATTTGGTTTGAATTTTCAAATCCATTAAAATACACAAACTAATAACCCCCACTTAGTATTTTAAGAGGAAAATTTCTTAATTATAGGTAGTAATCTCAAATGTAAATAACCATTTAATTTTTGGGAGACTTTAAACAAAACTACCAGTTATTCCACAAGGTTCTCTAGCACATACAGTTTTAGCATCAACTAGACAATAATTTTTGGGATTCTTGTAAAGTTTTCGCTTTCAAATAAAACATGAGACTTTAAGAATCTCAAGAAAGTTTGGTGTTTGAGATGGAAATGTACCAACAAGTGAAGCAAAAACTGTTAATGAAGATGATGGTAGTTGATCCCAAATTCCTAATGCAATCAACTGGAGATCATTGGTAGCAATGGTACAAGACTAATCATAACTCGTTTGGAAAATAGATTGATTGAGTGCATAATAGTTACGGGCACACATGCTGGTAAAAAGGTTATTCTACCAATGATACTTTTATCACCAACTGACTCAAAGCATCATAAATTTCTTAATGCGAAGGTACCGTTGTTAATACGAAAAAATGTAGGAGATAAGAAAATTATATCCCATATTCCAATTAAGAAAAATATTTAGGAGGTAAGTAAATTAAATTGTAGTTTTCTATTAGTAAAAAAAATGAAATTTTCTTAATAATAAGACACCATTGTTAATAAAAAAAAATTTAAAAGATAAAAAAATTATGTCGTAGTTTCATATTAAAAAAAAACTAAATTAATATTAACAATAAAAAATTAAGTGAATAAATTAATATTAGATTATAGAAGTTTTTTAATTCTAGGGTAGTGAAAAAGTAAATTATGTCTTAGTTTAATATTAACAATAAAAAAGTTAACTTTATATTTGATCTATATAAAAGTTGAAGTTATTAGTCTATGAGGATGTCCACATAGAATTTAAAAAAACCAATAATATCATTTCACGGTAGCATCCAAATTAAATCGACGAATAGATTAAAAAATTTGCTTAATTCTAATATATTATCGTTAATAGAAAAAAAAAAGAGATAAGTATAGTTTCCTATTAACAAAAAAATGGAATTTTTTTTTATTATAAGGCACTATTGTTAATAAAAAAAATAGAGATAAGAAAATTATGATGTAAATTTCTATTAACAAAAAAAGTTAGGGGATAAAGAAATTATGTTGTAAGTTTCTATTTACAAACTACTATTGTTAATAGGAAAAAATTTAAGAGATAAAAATTTGATATTGTAGTTTTCTATTTACAAAAAAGTTACTTACTAATAACTTTAAAAGATAGCCAATAAATTAATAACATATTAAATTAAACACATTGACATTGATAATCAATTCATTTTCTATTTTACGTTGCTAGAGTTTTCTTAATTGTGTTGTTTAATTAAAATATTCATTCAATGATAATTTAAAATTTTATGGATTAAATGATGTATATTATTAAAATTACCGATATATAAATTTAAATCTTTTGATAAATCTTTTTTTTTTAATAATAATTTCAGTAGAATTATTCCGCGCGTAGCGCGGATTCAAAACCTAGTCTATACTATATAAAAGTTGAAGTTATAATGTTTTTAGAGCGTCCACTTAGGATTTAAATGACTGATTGTAATTGGTCAACGTCACATAACTGAATTATATTGGTCCAAGTCATCATTTAACATAAATTATCTATGATCGGACAAAAATATAAAACGAAAATCAACATAAAAAAGTAAACTAACATAAAAAATATCTCAAAAAGTTAAATTAACATATTACACGAGGAAAGTTTCTTAATTCTTAAATAGAAATCTCAAAAATATGTAAACTAACATAAAAAAATATCTCAAAAGTTAAATCAACATATTACACGAAGAAAGTTAATAAAAAAAAAAAAATCAACATAAAAAAAAAAGTAAACTAACATAAAAAAAAAATATCTCAAGTAACATATTACATGAGGAAAATTTCTAAATTCTATAGTAAAAATGTAAAAAATAGGTAAATTAACATTAAAAAAATATTTCAAAAAGTTAAAGTAACATATATTGGTTAAGAAAAAATATAAATAGAGTATAATTATTTAATCTAAAAATAAGATTTTCGACAAAAAAAAATGGAAAATTGTTATATGTTAAAAACTCTAGATGTTTATTTTTTATTAAATCTCTATAAATACTATTCTCGACGCATTCGAAAGAAATCTAAATCTTATTATTTTTGGCTTTTTGTTTCTTCATATCGATTTCTCTTGTGTTTCCATTGTTTTCCATGTGATTTTAACTAATCTCTCTTTGATTTGTAATTTTGCAGAAAAAGGATGCGTCAACGAAAGAAGCCAGTCGTGAGCAGTGTTGAACGCCGGTCAATCCTTTCCTACCATTTCTTTTGATCGTTTTTATATTTGTGAGCTTCACGGATCTCAACAATGGCGGACGAGGTGACCTTTCTGAATTTTTTGTTGAGCATGTTCGGAATGAGGACGATGATCGCCTTGAAGGAGAAAGAAGTGACGTAAGCGTATAGAGAAGAGGATCTGAGCAATAACAAGAGTTCTTTGCTTCTAGAGATGAATCCGATTTACAAGAAGATCCCTATTTTCATCCACAACGGTAAACCATTCTGCGAATCTATCATACAGGTTCAATACATCGACGAGATTTGGTCCGACAAGAACCTATTACTCCCTTCCGATCCTTACCAAAGAGCTCAAACCTTCTTTTGGGCCGATTTCATTGGCAAGAAGGTAACAACAATCGTCTTTTAAAAACCGAAACTTTTGAATTCCGAAAACATTATGTAATTAAAGAAAATATCTTGACTTTGCAATTATAAAATATTTATCGTTGCCAAAGTAAGGTTTATCTCCGAGCTCAGATTGAAGAGTCTTGAGTATCTCCATAAACTCCTTCGTGGCCGCTTCTAGCATCCACGAAATTTGGGGCAAGAGGTGTATGGAAAGAGAGAGAGTAGCAAAGTCCTTGCATGACTCAGAGAAAGTTGTTGGTTTCATTTTAGAGCTTAAAAAGTTATATGGGATCGAGTAAGATATGATCTCTTTAACTGCCGTTTCTTCTTTCTGTTTAGCTCTTTTGGTGTGTTGTGTTTCTAATAATGCTCTAAAAGTGCATTCGAGTTTCTTTATTCTATTTTATCAGTTTTTAAGTTAATTTGTCTTTTTTTTTGGTTAATAGAAATTTTCTTCATAAAATATTAAGTTAATTTATTGGTTAATTAGAAATTAAAAGATATTTTTATTCTTTTTTTTTTGTTAGTTAACTTTTTATGTTAATGTTTTTTTTTTTAATTTAAGTTAATTTACCCTTTTTATTAGTTACTAGAAAATTAAGAGATTTATAATTTTTTTTATTTAGTTAACATATGTTATGTTGAATTTCCTTTTTTATTTTTTAACCCATTATAATATATAAAAGTTTATAGCTTGAATCTTATTTTCCCTCGTCTTCTCCCTTTGTCTCATAGTCGATCGCTCTTCTGAAACCACTAAACTCTCCTCCTCTCTTCCCGGCTATCTCTTTCTCTCTCTCTCTCTTCGATTTGGCTATTGAAATGGCAACTCCGATGGTTGAAGACACAACGAGCTTCGAAGAGGATCAGCTTGTGTCTATGTCCACCGAAGATATCACTAGAGCTACTCGGCTCCTCGACAACGAGATTCGAATTCTCAAGGTTCGACCCATAACTCTCTCGAATCTCCCTTTGGTTTGTGCGGTTACGGGTCTAGGGTTTGATTTTAGTGTAATACGTGGGAAGCAAGACTTGTATTAGCCCTTTAATTTTATGTCCCTTCTTGTGATTTCTTTGGGGTGTATTATCTCAAAGCTACTTCTTTTTTATGGTCTGTATTCTTTTTTTCTTTGTGTGTTTTACGGATATGTCATGGCGAAATATGATGGTGGTGAAATTGCTGATCTTGTGTTTTTCTTTAATGGATATAAAGGAAGACGCACAAAGAACAAATCTAGAATGCGATTCTTACAAGGAGACGATAAAGGAGAATCAGGAAAAGATTAAACTCAACAAGCAGATGCCTTATTTGGTGGGCAACATCGTGGAGGTATTCAATAAGTCTTGATTTCTAGCTTCTGTTTATGTAGTCCTGCGATTTCGGTTAACCGAACAAAAACCGAGCTGGTTTTTTCGCTTATCGGTTAACCGGAGTTTTTGGAGAGTAGTACAAAAATTAACCGAAAACAATTTCGGTTCAGTTCGGTTATAACGTTTATGGGTTTAGTAACTGAAATTAATCGAATTTTGTTTTTTTTTTTTAAATTTTGGTTAAAACCGGTTAAATTAGGGTATTTTCAGTTAACTTTGGATAATTCGGTTCAGTTTGATTTGGTTATCGAATAAAATCGGTTTAATTTTGGTATAATTAGATAATTTTTTTTTTTTAAAGGGAACCCATTACCGATAACCGAACCAAATAAAATATGTTTCCAATCGGTTTATCACCCAAAAGCCGAAACCAAACTGAAAACCAAAAATCTCGGTTCGTCTCGGTTCGGCTCGGTTCGGTCTCAGTTCGGACAAAAATCGCAGGCCTAGTTTCATGCTTGTTGTGAACTTTTTGCATCTAATTTTTTGTACTGTCGTTTTTTTTTTCTTTTTGGAGATTGTGCTTTACGTTCTGCACTGTAGATGTTTCGTTGTTTTTACCATTTCCCTGCTTGAATTTTGAAGTATAAACTGTTTTGATAACATATGATGCTATTAGATCTTGGAGATGAATCCAGAAGATGATGCTGAGGAAGACGGTGCAAGTATTGATCTTGACTCGCAACGGAAGGGAAAATGTGTGGTGTTGAAAACGTCTACACGGCAGGTGAGACTTACCATATCCATTATCTAGACATATATTCTTTATGTTTCATTGTCTGAGCAAATCTTTGTTGCTTCTTGATGTGGAGCGCACAGACCATCTTTCTACCAGTTGTTGGCCTTGTGGATCCTGATAGTTTGAAACCTGGTGACTTGGTTGGAGTTAATAACGATAGTTATCTGATTTTGGATACCTTGCCATCTGAGTATGACTCTAGAGTTAAAGCCATGGAGGTCGATGAAAAACCGACCGAAGATTACAATGACATAGGAGGACTGGAGAAGCAGGTAAGTTTATTATCCCATTGTGTTTGACTTTGCTTCAGCGTTTGTGTAGTGAAACTAATTGAGTTTATTCCCAAAAACAGATCCAAGAGCTTGTAGAAGCAATTGTGCTCCCCATGACGCACAAGGAGCGTTTTGAGAAGCTTGGTGTTCGTCCACCAAAGGGAGTGCTCTTGTATGGTCCTCCAGGGACTGGTAAAACTTTGATGGCTCGTGCCTGTGCGGCACAGACCAACGCCACCTTTCTCAAATTGGCAGGTCCTCAACTCGTCCAGGTATATATAATCGAGTGTTAGTGTGACAATCAACACATTTTGGGAGCTATAATGGAATCAGCATAACGGTAATGATTTGGTGACATATCTGAATGTATACAGATGTTCATTGGAGATGGAGCTAAACTTGTCCGTGATGCCTTTCAACTTGCAAAAGAGAAAGCTCCATGCATCATCTTCATAGACGAAATCGATGCTATTGGTACAAAGCGTTTCGACAGGTAGTAGAAATCTTTTTTGCTGACTTCTAATTTCATCTATGTTCCGCAGTTTGCTCACAACAGTTTTGTTCAATCACATTCTTTGGGTGAGAGTTGCAGTGAAGTTAGCGGAGACAGGGAAGTGCAGAGAACTATGTTGGAGTTGCTCAATCAGCTTGATGGATTCAGTAGCGATGAACGTATTAAGGTGAGTCTTTATCTAGTCTTGGCACTAGTCATACTCATCTACATATCGTCCCACAAAGAAAATAGTAACGACCATACCTGTCAATTTTTTTTCAGGTGATTGCAGCCACCAATCGTGCAGATATTCTTGATCCAGCACTTATGCGTTCTGGTCGACTAGACAGAAAGATCGAGTTCTCACATCCAACTGAAGAAGCAAGAGCCAGAATCTTGCAGGTTTGCTTCTCTCATTTTTCAAACATAACTAAAAAGCTCACATAACTCAACTAACCCAAACTGAATGAATCCAGATTCACTCGAGGAAGATGAATGTCCACCGAGACGTCAACTTTGAGGAGCTTGCAAGATCAACAGATGATTTCAATGGAGCTCAGCTGAAAGCAGTCTGTGTAGAGGCAGGCATGTTAGCTCTTCGCCGTGATGCAACAGAGGTAAGAAGATACAAAACTCTCTTGATGACTTTAAGCTTTATGATTGGCTTTTTGTCTGGATTTTAAAGGTGGGGTTCTCTGTTGTGTGTATTCAGGTGAACCATGAGGACTTCAATGAAGGTATCATCCAAGTCCAGGCCAAGAAGAAAGCAAGCTTGAACTACTACGCCTAATCTCTTTGCTTCTTTCTTCCCCTTCCATGCTCTCTCCCACAAAGCTGTCACATTCATTGTAACAATCACCGGTTAATAAAACAAAAGCCAATTTAACAAAAGTAAGAAATTTGAAACCAAACAAAAAAAAAAAGGAAACGGGAAGAGCTTACAATTGGAAGTCTTTGAGCTTTGACACCAGAAACTTGGTGGGACTTTCAATGTGTTTCTTGAACAGCTCTTGTTTCTCTGAGTCCAGCTTAGGGATTAGTTGCTTTATGTATCTCTTCATAAACATCACAAACTGTTTTCGGGTTCGGATTTTTGGTGGGTGGATTTTTTTGGAGCTTAAACTAGACTGAAATTTTTTTTAACCATTTTAACATCCCTACTTGCCGAGTAACATCAATATCATCACAGTCCACAAAGGTGGACATCTATATATACATCATCATAAGTTTCTTTATACATTTTTAGTGATTAATACAACGATCTAAGAAAAGAGTTTTTTCCTCTCTTTACTCAACATTTCAAGATTTCCTATTCTTGATTATGAACCTTTCCAAGCGAGTCAAGACTCTCGGTGCGGCTACGTACAATCCGGTGAAAGACATCTCTAACTTTCCTTTCAAATGGTTCCAAACCTTCTTTCAAAGCTTCACATACATCCATCAACTCTTGCACTCTCTCCTGCACTCTCTCCTTCACCTCTAACCCTTTCTCATCTCCCAATGAGAAATGATCTGAATCAATCAACTCACTCAACATCCTCGAGCTTCTCTCAATTTGATGAATCTCTCTAAGCAATCCACAAACGTTTTTCTTGTCTCTTTTCTTTGATTCCTCCCTTATCTTATCGTGTAGGGACATTACCGGCACTGCCCATTGGAGATGCCTAGGGAAATAGAAATTCACTTGTAAACCACGGTCTTGGCAAGGTATGGCCGCGACAAGAACCCACATCACGAATAGCAATATCGATGTCATTGTGTAGACCGTGAGTGCTAGGCCATTAGTAGCCATGACATCGCTGGCTCGAGGCGTCGCCAAGTTACTTCCTATCCCTTGTAGCTGCCTCGCGGCTGACCAAGACCGAGAAACGCTCCAAGAAAGTGACCTGAAATAGCCAATGTGTTGGTTCTGGTCCTTGTTGCGTGCGAAAGAACGGTTACGTTGTGCCAATGTGTTGGAAGAGTCTTTCTCGTCTAACATTCCGATGGCTAAATCGATCAAAGCTTTCTTCGCGCGGTTGATCTCACCTTCACCAAGCTCTTCTCTTTGGCTAGTGTCCAAGGCGCATATTACGATCTCAATCAGTTTCTGCCACTGCCTGATCTGCTCGATCCCATCGCGGATCGCATTGCATACGTCAAGAGCCTTGACGCTTCTCTCGAAGTAATCTTCTATCAAACGGTCCATTGGTTGTTTCATAAGCTGAGACTTGTGGTTGAATATTATAACTCGAAACTCTTCTTGACAACAAAGAAAGGAATCAAGAAGTTTCCCTATCCATTCAAGTGAGAGAAGCTCATCGTCATTCGCGGAGGCGTTAAGGTCGATGAACTTCTCAGCAACTTGTCTTTGAAAAGAATCTAACTCCACCTCCATGCTCATAACCGTTGGGTCCATTAAGTGCACTTGGTCCCTACGCAAACTCAAGAATGATCTTCCAAAAGATCCTTGATATTCTGTCTCTGGCATCTTGAAAATGTAAAAATTTGTTGCACAAGATAATCTTGAAAATGTTAATTTCTTTCGTGGTGATGAGGAATCAAAGAGAAGAGAGAATGATCTTATAAGGAGTAGAGAGAACAATCTTAATTCTTTTTTCTCCTATTTCTAGTAAGTTTAGTTTCACCTTTGTTTTTAAACTTTGTTTATTGCAGATTATTTGGTTACAAATAAAAGAAGCAATTATTCCTAAAATAAATGGAGGGATGTAAATTTTGTTGAGAATTATTTTTAAATAATAATTAATTATTAATATTATAAATTTTTTTTTGAAAAAAATATATATTACGAACAAATTGATTTTGTTGGCTTTTGTTACTTGATTATGAAATTTTGTACTCTGGTAAATTTAGTTATCTTGTCAACATATTAATGTCGAATTGATTTTTTTTTTTTTGTTGCTTGCTAGTGCCATTTTCACAAGGTGTACAATCCTAAAAGGCTTAATTGGGGCTTGATCACATTGGTACATTATCTTAATGTACTAATGTGCATTATGACCTAGCTTAACAATTAGTTATTGTCAAAAAAAAAAAAAACTCTCTCTCTAGAGAAAGTGTTGGAACTTGGAAGCAAGCGTTGGCGGATAGAGTATTGTCGGAATTAGGCATGGGCATTTGGACGGAACCGAGTGGAACTGAACCGACTGAACCAAATTTTTTGGTTTTTGATTTCCATTCGGATTCAGCAACGGAAATTTGCTGAGAGAAAAAACTAGAACGCACTAGTAAGGAAAAAGAAAATCTTAGACTAAACTCTAGTCCAAGATTTGTAGGTAACGCAATTGGTCATTGGCAACGACGCCAAAAACTTGTTACACAGAGTTTTATGTTCTATTATTAGTTTATCTAAGTTTAATTTGCAGATTAGCAAATTAACTCTTGATATTATGTTCTATTATTAGTTTATCTAAGTTTAAACTAAGTATTTTGTTATTATATTTTAAGTTTTAAGTTTAAACTAAGTACCTTGTTTTGACTCGAACGAACTATATACTTTTTTATTTATTCAGTAACAATTTTCTCAGAATATAAAAAACTGAAAAACTAAATAGCGAAGCAAAGGAAAATCGAAACAATGTATATTCTCGTCTTGATGCAAACTGAGTACATAATTCCTTGAATATGGTTTCTGTTTTTTCAGAACCATCAACGTTTTACAATAACATTGAAAAAAAAAAACAAGTACTGATTTTATCTAGAGGATTCACTAATATAGAGTAAGATAATTTTATATTACGCATATAAAATTACCACTAAATTAATACACAAAACATCTCATATAAAACTATTGTTAAATACATAAAACATCTCATAAAACACTTGCAGTTTGGACCTGTAGCCCAATTATAAATTCTCGAGGAGGAGAAGACGACATTTTTCCTTGAATGCGATGCGAGTAAGGCCAGGCTTCTTCTTCCTATGATACAGTGTGAAGATTCTAAAAAGGTTTCTTCTTGTGCAATGCCGGAAAATTTGAACCTAGAGAAAGAGTTATATAAATACATAAAAGAAAAAGGGTTGCGACTGGTAATTCCTCTTGCAAATGCTCTGATGGATATGTTCTCAAAGATATTCACGAGGCATGAAGAATATTTGATAACTTGGAAAATAAAACAACCGTGTCGCAGACTACGATGATCTAAGGCTATGCTAGATGTGGTTTGATCGATGTTTCAACGGATCGCTTTTCTATGATATAAAAAAAAAACAATGTTGTGCTGTGAAATCGAAACATTACTTTATAGTGGTAGATGTCCTAGGAAGAGCCAGGCTACGAGAAGAAGCAGCAAAATAATATTGCAATGGGAGAGAAAGCGGCAAAGAAGGTTCATGGTAAGATGGTTCACAATCCATAGATCAACCCTTTGCCATTGCATATAAATTACCTAAATACTTTTAATGAATTTTATTAAACATACGAAAAAATAAAATAAAATTTCCTTTTTCAATTTATGATTTCGGGTTTTATAAAAGGGAAGTTTACTCTAATAGCCTAAGGAACTAAGAATTTGACTAAAATACACTAAAATTTTGTAGAAGGAAAACATAAGTCTAAAATGTCCCTAAGTTGCTTTGATAAAAAAAAATTACAAATTGCCATTGAAAATATGTGACACGTCAGAGGAAAAAAAAAGGAAAATAGGGCGAGTTTTGGCGGGGAAAATGTAAGAAGAAAATAAATCTATCTGGCTTTCATGATAGATTTACGCAAAGCATAGACTTATTTGGTAGACATACAGAAAATCGACAGACATATTAGATAGATTTATTTGATTTGATGGTAGACAAATATTTTTTTGAAAGACTTATTGGCAATGATAGATTTGATTAATAAATTTAGTTGTTTAAGTGGTAGATATAATGAATTGTTATAGACTTATTTGGAGCAATAGATTTATGCGTCAGAGTTATCGTTTTCAACGACAGATATATAAAAAGCTTCATAGAGTTACTTTGAAGCATAAATATGTCAACGACAGAGTTGTGGTATATGCCGACAGAGTTAGTTGTGGTAGGTAGATTTATCGGACTTAACGACATATATATTTCAAAAATAACCTTCTAAAGGAAGCGTGACATGGAAGTAGACTTATTAGATATGACGATAGAGTTTTAAGAATATCGTGTTTTTTATGACGTTATGAGAGACTAATAACGTCTACATTGTGGTAAACTTATGTCAAACTTAAATGGCAAAAGATTAATAGAGTTAATAATGTAGTGGTGGTAGAGATAATAAAACTACGATAGATTTATATATCGAACTTTGAAAAAAAAATGAATTTTTGACCTATCACTTAACGAAAGTTTTCAGCCTATCAGAAATGTTGAAAACTCTATCACTAAGCAGTATAACTCTATCAACACACGTATTTAACTCTATGGACCACATAAAAAATTGGCTTGATTTTTTTACTCTTATCTCGCCACAAACACTTAATATAGTATTATGAAGGATATCATGAAGGCCGGAGCTTAAATTGACGGTCTTTTAGTTGTTCTTACCAATTTGGTCCAATTTAAAGTGTTATGGACCACGACAAAATTGGCTCGAATTTTTTTACTTTTTTCCTCAATACAAACACTTAAATTATGGGATTATGTAGGTCATCTTCGAGGGTGTCGCTTAGTATGACGATTTTTTTGGTGTCCTTTTATTTTTTGGCCATATCAAAGTTCTCTCGACCAAGTGCAAATTGGTCCAAGTTTTTCACTTTTGCCTCGATACAAATGGTTAACTTATGGGATCATGTAGGTCATTTTCAAGATCATAGCTTAGTTTTACCATTTAAAATATGTACTCAATAATAACTCTATCAGTACCCGAATGTAAGTCTACCATAATTGTTAAATAACTATGTCACTAAATGACCGTAGTGGTCCATCTCAAAGTGGTATGAACACATGAAAATTGATTTGAATTTTTTTTTTTTTTTTTGCCTCGACACAAAAATCTTAAAATATAATATGATGTAGGTGATCATTAAGATAGGAGTTTATAATATAAAATTTTTAGGCGTCCTTTGCATTTTAGTCTTTTTCAAAGTGGTATTGACCATTTGAAAATTTAACCAAATTTTTTTAATTTTTCTTCGACACTTACATTCAAAATATATAGGATTATATAGACATTCTTGAAAGTGGAAGCTTACTATCACAATTTGAAAATATGAGCTGATAAATAAATCTGTCAATAAATGAACATAAATCTATCATATTTATAATACAACTCTCTTATAATATGAGTGTAAGTCTGCCATTATTGTTACATGTCTGTCAATACTCTCCACACGTATCTCCACTTGAGATCTGGTACCTTAGGACTCTGTGGTTTGTATTTTTTGGGCATTGTCTTGAATTTTTCTACATTTAGATATAATCAATTTTAAGTCATTTTCCATCACCCAATTCGTCAACGCTACCTCTCCTACTTCTATAAGCTCCATTGGTAAGGCGAAACATCGGACTCATATACACCCGAAAAACCCTATTCTTACTAGTGAATTTTTGAAAGGTTGTCAATTAGATAAAGATGATTGATATTTGTTCTCAAAGCTAGAAAGACATATTTTGTTATTATAGTATTTATTTATTTCAATAAAATAACTAAACTTTATTATATATATATATATATATATTTTTTTTTTTTTTTTAATGTGGTATGAGATCCGGGTAAACAATAACAATATTTTTAATGAAAGATAGAAAAAAAAAGTTTGTAGGTCAAAGTTTTTTTTTTTGAGAACGGTTTTACTATTGCATTAAAGAAAAGAAAAATAAAAATACAACGGTCCATTACATTGTAGGTCAAAGTTAATTATCCCATTTATACATAAACTTAAGAGCTCCGGTTTGATTATCACGAACATATATCCCATCGTCTTGCGCTTGCCAGAAACACACATTGGGCTTCCTACCCCCACATACGCCATGTATGAAACTCTCTTTTCCAATAAATGCGTTAAATTTCACATGATGCACAAAATCAGGTCCCTGAATAACACAAAGAGATATAAAATTATGATATAGTTTAAAATTTAGAATCTTGAATATATAGTTGTTTTGAATGCTGCGTAATAATCAGTTTGCGTCTAAAATTGCATAGATATAGAATCGAAATATTAAATCGAAATTTTTGCACTATATAATTACCTTCCATAAGTTGCACCATATTAAAGTTTTTGGATAAATATTAAATCGAAATTTTTGCACGGTGTTGAAAGGAAGAAATTGAACTTGGGTCGATATATCTCCGCCGGCTCTACACTGGGTCATAAGTTTTTGGTTACCTCCAAGTTGATTTGAAATTTCAATGTTAAAACGTCTAAGGATAAGAATAGAGTCTATCATTTGGATTGAAATGAAGAAGAACAAGAAACATATTAGAATTTTCCCCATCTTTGATAATTTATTTTTTCTCTTGAAATATATATATATATATATATATACACACATAGTTAAACGCCATATATGTTATAGTATATTTAATTGCATTGACTGTTTTTTCTTATTAACAATTTTTCATAATGAAACGCCACATTTGTTAATATATTTAATTTCTTTGACTTTTTTTTCCTTTCTTAATTTATTTGACCACAACTTCAAGTGGATACTGCATTGCATCCAAGTATGAACAATTTTATAAAATAAATTAAATCATTATATATATACATATCAAATTTATTAGTTTTGTGCACAAATAAAGTTTTATCTTGTCAAAATGTGGTATTGTGAATTAACTTTTCGGAAAAAAAAACAAAATCTATTTAATCGGATCATAGATTAATAGCAAAGTATAATCGATCAGAAAAATAAGTTATATAGTACTATCAAAAACAAAGAGTTTTTTAGTAAAGATTGAAAATTTCACTTTGTCATCCGCCAAAATTAGCTATTAAGATATTTGCTTCAAAAAGATTTTTTCCTGCTGATTCACTTGATTAAAGGTCCATTAAAATTTACAAAGGAATCTTACTACGGCTTCTTCCTTAAGGAATCTTACATCGGCCCAACTAGTCGGTCCAAATCGATCCAATTGGTCTGCTCAATCGGCCCAAATCAACTCATCGGCCCAACTTTCGGTCCAGGTAGACCCAATTTCGATCCAGATAAGCCCAACTGATCGGCTCAAATAGGCCCAACTTCCGGCCCAAATCGGTCCAATTAATCGGCCCAAATAGGTCCAATTAGTAGGCCCAAATAGGTCCAGATCGGCCCAACTATAGCCCAGATAGGCCTAGCGATCAATTGTTCGGCCCAAGAAAGCCTAACTATCGACCCAACTGGTCGGTCCAAATCGGTCCAACTTCCGCCCAAATCAGCCCAACTGGTCGGCCCAAATCGATCCATTTGTTCGTCCTGCCGGCCCAATTTTCAGCCCAGATATGCCCAATTTTTGCCCCTAATCGGCCCAACTTTTAGCCCAAATCGGCCCAGATCAACTGGTCGGCCCAGAACGGTCCAACTGTTGGCCCAGCTTGCCCAACTTTCGGTCCATATAGACTCAATTTCGGACCGGCCCACGAAATCGGCAGCCTAACATTAATAAGTGATCGATTTCTCCCTCTCTGTTCCTCCTCCTCAATGCTGAAAGAATACAAACAGCAGACTCCTAAGGGACCAGATATCAAGTGGAGATACCGATTTTTGAAAAGTGGACCGTTAAATCAGTTTCAAGGTCTCTAAGCCCTAAACGCTAAACACTAAGCCCTAAACTTCAATATTCACTCACCCTATGCCAACCACCCGTGGCGGAACTAGAACTTTATTTAACCAGGAGCAAAAAAAAACTAAAATAAAACATATATAGTCTAGAAATTGTTAAAAAAAATTGTCTACAAATATACACGTTTTTTCATCGCTTGAAAATTTTTATCACGATTTCATTTGTTAGGGTATCTCATGAAACAAAAAAAAAAAATAATTTTAACTAGAAAAAACAAACCGTCTAAATCATTTAACGTATTCGATTGGTTATTTTTTAAAATATGCTCTAAAATCTAAATGGATATGGAGTTGTAGAAAAAAGAAAAAAACTAATTGGGCTTTTGTCTTGCATATTTTATCTTGTGGATTTTTTTAATTTTAAATATAATCTATAAAAAGAACGTGTATAAAATCATATAGAATACACATAAAATAAGAACAAGGGGGGTATAATTAAAAACATTGATAAAATTACATTAATTTCAAAAAATTTAGGGGTGGCAACTGCCCCTCCCAATAACAACATACATCCGCCCCTGCCAACCACCGTCGATTCTCAGCACCAATCGTCGTCTTTCGTCGAATCGTCCCTGAAACTTCACCAAGAACATGAACAGGCGCCAATGTTAGAACAACGAAAACTAACTCTTTTTATCAAATCAAAATGTGCATAGCTATATACGAAGCTTATTACCTCTTTCGATGCCAAGAATTGAAGCTTGAATCTCGCCTAAACCTTCAACTCCTCCCTCGTCGCTGTCCTCGTTCTCGAAAGACAAAACAGAAACGAAATATTCTTCCACTTTTTCGATATCTCATAGGTATTTTTTTTGTTTACTCGAAATTTAATTCAAAATGGCAATCAAAAGTAAATACATGGTCAAAATCAGGGTCAAAGATCTTTTTCAAATATTTTTGTGCTGTTTTAGTAAGACTCATTTTGGATGTGTCATTATAGTAATATTCATACATAAATGTGTTATTAGATGTAATTACTCTTTATAAAATAATAAAATTGAAAAAGTTAAAAACAAAAATTCATATTTATATCTAAAAATAAAAAATTAACAATTAAAAGAAAAGTAATTACACATAATACCATACTTTCAAGTTTTTGTTCCAAAAATACCACAACAAGTTTATTTTTTCAAAAATACCACAACAAGTTTAATTTTTCAAAAATACCACAATTAACTTTTTGTTTCCAAAAATACCAAAAAACTAAAAACAAGTTTAAAAGTTTAGAATTTAATTTTTTTGGGTTTGGCTTCGCTAATTTAGATTTAGGGTTTAGTTTTGAGTGCTTAGAGTTTAGTTTAAAAGTTTAGTGTTTAGTTTTGAGGGTTTAAAGTTAAGTTTATGTTTTGTGATATTTTTTAAAATTAAAACTAATGATTGTATTTTTAGAAAAAAAAAAAAAACTAATGATCATATTTTCGAAAAAAAAATTTGTTGTGATATTTTTAGAGCAAAAACTTTAAAAATATTATATTTTTGAAAATTGTCCTTAAAAGAGTCTCCACTCTCCAATCTATTTAAGAGATCCCTATGTTCTTGTTGGTGTTATTGGTCTTTTTAAATAGGGAGAATGTACTCGTGATCTCTCATACTTAATCAATAAAAATATGTACTCGCATGCTTTTCACTAGACATTATCAATATCTACAATTTTCAAATTTCCTATATCTCATAATATGCTCCAAATGCAAGCGATCGTATATATGAAACTATCCTCTTTTATTTAGCAAAAAAAAAAAAAATCCTATTTTATACCGTATATTCAATTTAAGCAAAAATAAATGTGATATTGCGTCTAAACAATTTTTTAGTTCAAACTAAGATTAAAATGCAAAAATAAAGACAAAAGATGAAAATGAGATCGATAACGCAATACATTACGTACCCATATTTCATCTCCTAAACTCGCTCTGTCTTTCAACCATTTTTTTTTTTGGTTACGGAAACTAGTCGTGGATAGTAAGATAAAAAAAAAAAAAGATTTGCAAACAAAAAGTTTCTTGTAAAGAACCATATATATATAGACACAGAGCCTCTCCTGAATTTCATAGGACCACAAGCTAGAATAAAAAAAAAGCCGGTTTTACATATTTTCGTAAAAAGATGGGCCATCTTGAATAGCGATTTTTTCTTATGAAAAATAGGACCGCAAGCCTATGCTTGGTCCGTTTGTGCTCCGGGCCGGTAATAGACATGTATTTTAAAAAGAAACATTAGTATAAAAGGATATTGTCTTATTATTTAAAAAAAAAACTGATGCAAAATACATAGATATCATTTTAACAAAAAGAAAATACATAGATATTTTATTACAATATTTTGCAATATATTCTAACAGAAAATTAGATATGATGAGTAATTAGCTCATACGGTTTACTTCATAAGACCCAAAATAAAAGTCCTACTTACATAAATATTAGTTTATTTTAGCAAAAAATTTTTGAAACTTTACTTTTTTAACCAATTAAGTACGTGCCCTGACGGTTTTCCATATTCTTTCGTAAAGTAAATTCCATCAACTTTTGCGGTCCATGAGCGTAGCTGACCACATTCAGCATACTTGGATGCATGGTACACTTCAATATCATAATAAAACTCCGATTTAGGTCCGTAACTAAGAAGACAATACCACGCTGTGTGATATGGTAGAAATTTAAAATCCTCGAATTCAATGACATAAAAAGGATCTTTGAACTTTAGTTTGTGAAGTCTTGTAGCTTTGTTGCTTCTCTTTCCTTTACGGCATGCAATGTCGAGAATTTTACCAGGACCAAGTTCATTATGAATTACTACATGGTTTTTTTTGCAAGCTTCATTTACTCCAAAATACATAATAGTAACTAACATAAAAATCATGAGATGCTTCATTTTTCTGGATATAAGATAACTTTTGGAGTAATAAAGACATCAACATGTAGTATTTATAATTTTTTTGTATGGAAAATATATATTTTTTATTTAGTAAATAATCTTTTTTTGGCGTTGGCTAAATTTGAAAACAAAAAAAAGCCAGTAAACCTTAGGTTGGAGGAGAGTTTGGCATCGAGAAATATGGTTGGACACTCAAACCAAATGAATAAGTCTTACAAATTATAGCTCAACACTAAAACCAACCAAAAGTCTAACATCTAACAGAAATCTAGGAAATATATTAATTAAACAGTATTCAAAAGATTTGGACTAGTAGGCAGTAAATTAATGGATAGAAACAAACAAAAATGGAACATATATAGTTTTACAATAATCCAAAAATTAAATTGCAGGATATGGAAGTATATCTTAAATTATTAGTAAATTAATAGATAAATAAATTAGTCTATCATCTCATATCCATTTCTTCGTTTTTGTAGACTCAATTTTGATATGTTCCACTACAAAATATGAGCATAAGAAAATATTTAAAGTTAAATATAAAAAATTGGAAAAAAATATATATATTATAAAACTAGAAGTTCAAAGAGAAAATTAGCTAAAATGGATTTTTTTCTTATCTTTGTGGATCTAAATTTTTTGGTATTTGACCTGTATAAATAACTAAACTAATATAACCTTAATTGAATCTTTTAAATATCTAATATATTTTAAATAAATCTTTGTTAATAGTAATCCAAATATAAAAAAAAACGTGGAGTCTGTTATGAACCATAACTTTATAAACCGTACCTTTAGCATAAGTATAACATATATGTATATGTTATATGAGAGAGAGTTTTAGAGAGAGAGAATCTAGAGAGAGAAAGATTTAAAGAGATAAACTCTTATTTATTCTCTCTTCTTCCATATTCAATTCTTTTACATTATGAAACTATATATGAGAAGAAAACTTATTGATTAAGTAAAGCACTCATAACAATGATGTAATGGATAACATTTATCCAAATAGATGATGTCTATCCAAATAGATAATGTTTATCCAAATGGATGATGTCTATCCAAACGGATAACGTCTATTAAAACGTATAACGTCTATTTAAACGTATAACGATGAGATGGATAATTATCATGTTTTTTAACACTCCTCATTGAGTATCCATCACCATTAACATCTTTTATACTGTAGTTTGAACTGCCTCATTAAAAACCTTGTCATGGGAAAATCTTAATGGGATAAAAAAACCATGATAAGGAAAAAAAAGTGCAGTGACGCAATCTCCCCCTTGGATAGGTGAGTCTTGGTCTCTTCATCGGTTCTTCTCTTCATAGGTTTTGTAGATGTTTCATCTCGATCATTCTCTTGGCTTCTCTCGATCTCAAAGCTTTTGGCAGAGTGATAGACTTTCATCATTGGAATTAAAACATTCTCTCAAGGATGTCTATCTTTTGCGTATTCTTTGCTGCCTTGTTAAAACCTTTCTTGGAACAACCCAGTGGGACAAAAACCATGATAAAAAAAAAAGAGTACATCCACGCATATCATCATATTTCTCCCCATGGAAGCATCATCTTCAAGAGGTGTATTTTGATCATATAATCTCTCGGATTATTAGACTTCCGGTCCATAGCTTCCGAGTTGTTCATGCTCTTTCTGCAAAATTTGATTTGGCTTTACTTCTGAAAGCACATCATATTCAATAATAAATTGCTCACATAGTATGGTACTTCGGGACCATATAACATTTTCTTTAGAAATTCTTAAATGTGATATAAGATCCACCTGGGATCTTACGAAAGAATATCTCTTTCACTAGATGTTTAACTTGGGATCCTCAAAAATAATGTTGTCTTTCCAAGGTCTCTTATCCCATTTTTATTTTACTACTTGCGATAACTCTTTAGGAGTTTCGACCAAGTAGAGTTTCTAAAACCTTTATTTGATATCAATAATTCTTCAGGGATTGTTCATATAAAGAGGCGCAATCCAAGTCATTTTGTCCATTTCTTTCATGGACATATTCTTTTGATGTTTGGACTGCTGGTCCAAAATTCTCTCGTTCTTCAAACAAGTTTAATATAGACTTGATTGCCGCTTTTCTCTTATTGGCCAATATTCTACACTAATCCATAGAGGTAGATTAATGATCCTCGGATAATCATATTGCGCGCTTTATTTACTTCTTGTCGACAATTACTTTTTTTTTGGTTCCATTCTTTTTGTAATGACCATGGTTAAGAGATCTCTTTCTCATTATCATTCAGGTACTTGATTTATCATTAACCATGTCAACGGTCTCTTCAGGAGACTAATCCTCTTTTCAATATGCTCATTTTCTTTATGAGAGGATTTATATCTTTAGAACCAAATGAGTCTATCATGTTTTCTATGTGACATAAACTCACTAATAGATCGTCTTTCAGTCATATCTATTCTTATTGGAACATTTTTAGCTGGAATATGAGTTTTTCTTTCTCTCTGAACTTCAGGTTCAAAATCATTGGTATGAGGATCTAAATCTTTCAATGAAATCCATCCATCAGGTGCTGATTTGCAATATATTATGAATAGTGATCATTTGAGTTTTTGAACTTTAGGTTAATACTTATTTGTTCAAAGATCCAAACTAATCAACGATTCTCCTCCTGAGAGAATTTTTTCATTATGCAAATCTTTCTATAAGTACATCACTCATTGATGGCTCAATATCCTTCTGGGATATTTTAAACATGGAGATTACACCATAATTGGTCTTGCAATCTCTTGGATTGCTCTATACATTATTCATCTAGCTCATGTTAAGTGTAAACATATCTTCCGGATGTTCCACTTACTCCACTTAATCTTGATGTGAGATTCTTTAATTCTCCCCCTCGAGATGATGACACTTCAGGTCCATCCATCTCACACTGAATCCCAATCTTTAGGACCAATAACATTTCTAGTTACCTATTTGGATCATGTACTACGTATCAAATCCTTTTGATGTGAGACTCTTAATACCCCCCCCCTTTCAAGATGATGGTCCTCTTGCCAATTCATCTTGGATTGTATCCTACTTTTGGATCGATTATATCGGGTATGATTATGTGATAGATTAAAGACATTAACCATCATATCTTATGAGCCTTTTTAGCCAAAATATGGTGATTCATCCATGAATCTTTTCTCATGATGGCCTTAAGACATGCATCAATTGAAAAAGCTTCTTGTTTTTTGTTTCAACATAATTTCTCAATGATCTTTAGTCATTGTTGGACCGGGATGACTTAGCCGGTTATACTTTTCTTTAAGCAATTAGTAAACTCCAGTATTACTATCATTTATAATTTCACCATCTTTATTTTTATATGTATGTCCCCATCATGTGCTCTTTTGAAGCGTTTGTTTGCTCTACAGGAGCCTTCTCGCTCTTCTAAAACATTTTTTTTGTGGAGCGTTTTGCTCTACGGGAGCCTTCTTGCTCTACTAGAGCCTTTCGCTATGCAAGAGAGTTTTGCTACGTGTGAGCATTTCATTCTGCAAGAACGCTTCACTCTGTAAGAGCGTTTCATTCTGCAAGAGCATTTAGCTCTTTTGTAGCGTTTTTGCTCTACATGAGCTTTTCGTTTTTCTAGATCCTTTCCGCTTTGCAGAAACCTATTCGCTCTTCTGGAGCCTTTAGCTCTTTTGGAGCGTTCTTTAGCTCTTTTATCGTCGTTCAAAAGCGTTTTCACTTTCCAAGAGCGTTTTTCGCTATGCTGGAGTGTTTTTGATTATTTTTGCATTATTCAGGAGGCCATAGCCCTCCATATATTTTAGTCTTCCATATAATTAAGGAGGCAGAGCCTTCCATATGATCAAAGAGACATCGTCTTTCACTTGATAAGGACATAGCCTACCATATAATCAAGGAGACATAGTATTCCATTTGATCATGGCGGCATAGTCCTCCATAGAATTAAAAAGGCAAAACTTACTATATATATTTACGAGGAGGCATAACCTTTCACTCCATAAATAATATTTTAAATTTAAATAAATTTAGCATAAATTGAATAAGGAGAAGATATAACATTCCACTCCATAAATAACATATAAATTCAGCATAAATTAAATAAGGAGGAGGCATAGCCTTTTAACTCCGAAGATAATATATGAATTCAACAAAACTTAAACAAGGAGGAGACATAGTCTGTCACTCCGTAAATAATTATGAAATCAACATAAAATAAATATTATCTTCAAAGATACGAGCAGGCTTTCGTGCTGATAACGTATTATGAACCATAACTTTATATAAACCGTACTTTTAGCATAAATATAACATATATGTATATGTTATATGAGAGAGAGTTTTAGAGAGAGAGAGTTTTAGAGAGAGAGAAAATCTAGAAAGAGAAAGATCTAGAGAGATAAACTCTTATTTATTTTCTCTTCTTCTATATTCAATTCATTTACATTATGAACCTATATATAGGGAAAAAACTTATTGATTAAGTAAAGCACGTATAACGATAAAATAATAGATAATGTTTATCCAAATGGATAATATTTATCCAAATGGATTGTCTATCCAATTGGATTATGTCTATCCAAACAAATAACGATGAGATAGATAATCATCTCATTTTCTAACAGAGTCACAGTTTTTTTTCCGTGTCTTCTGAATTATTAATAATTAAAAGAAACCTGCAAGTTCACAATTAAATTTTAAATCGAAACTTACTACTCATTCTATTTTTCGGTAAGTGTTATTTTGACATTTTTGAGAACTATTTTTAAATAAAAAGTTATTATTATTATTATTATTTATTTATTTTGAAAAAAAAATATATTACGAACAAATTGATTTTGTTGGCTTTTGTTACTTGATTATGAAATTTTTATTGGTAAATTTAGTTCTCTTGTCAACATGTTAATGTCGAATTGATTTTTTTTTTTTTGGTTTTTGTTGCTTGTTAGTGCCATTTTCACAAGGTGTACAATCCCAAAAAGGCTTAATTGGGGCTTGCTCACATTAGTATATTATCTTAATGTACTAATGTGCAATAAGACTTAGCTTAACAATTAGTTACTGTCCAACAAAAAAAATCCTCTCTCTTATCTCTCCTCTATGTTTTTCTCTCTCTTTTAGAGAAAGTGCTGGAAGCAAGCGTTGGCGGATAGAATATTGTCACAATTAGGCATGGGCATTTGGACCAAACCGAGTGGAACTGAACCGACCGAATTTGGTTTTTGGTTTCCATTTGGTTTCAGCACCAAACTGACCGGCTAGTTTTCAAAATGATTTCGTTTTTTTTTTGTTTGGTTGCTAAATCGGACGGTTCTTCGTTTTTTATTTCAAAGATATTATCCAAACTAGTTTTGAAAATATTTTAACCGGTTTTCTCCAAAATAACTGAAAATCAAACTATCCGAAATACCTCAAATAACCAAAAATAAACTGAATTTCTTATAACATTAATATTTATTTTTCCAAAATCGAACAGAATAATCGATTTAACTATTTTCATAACCGAACCAAACCAAACTTTGATCGTTGATTCGTTGAAAAAATTTCTAACCTAAGCCTACCCGAACTAATCAAACTATATTGACACTGAACTATCTGAACGTCCTTGCCTCGTCGGAATCGTTATAGAAACACACAAAATATTTGTCGGAAGAGTCGCTATGTTGGTGTAGGTCAGGGATCGATTTCCTTCAAACGCGAAATTATCTTAATCATTTCTACTTGGCTAGTTGAAATAGTATCATGCTTTATGCCCATTACAAAACCAGGTGAGTAGGCTACTCGACGGTTACATTCACCTTGAAATATTAGGAGAGGAAATTAGACAAAAAAAAAAAACAAAATTTGTAAATTAGACAAAAAAAAAAAAGGCTCATATTCAATGTATTTCTTATATAGTTTTTTAGTTAGCTTTTTTTTTTCTCTCTCTCGAGAAGATAACAACTTTGTTTTTGGTCAAATCTTATAGGAGAAAGAGATTACATTTTTAGTGTTTTTGGAAGTTGATGTTAAAAAGAATTCAACATTTTAATTGAATCAGATTTATTACTATGCAAAATATTTGATTCTTTTTATTTATTAAATATTTGAAGTAAATATATATGCATTGTATACAAATTTAGGATTTCAATAATCAAATAAGATCTTAATAAAAGATCTAAAGATTAATTTCATATTAAAAATTGCCCATTTTTGTGACTTAATACTTTCTGAAATTTAATGATTTGCAATTATCTTAACAATTTCGAAAATATAAATGTAATTAATGTTTAAAAACAAAATCAGCAAAATGCTCAAGATCATCTATTTAAACTGCAGATTTCTCTGAGTCAATGTTTTGGAATATATATGCTCTCGATTTGGGGTGTTTTTTTTAACAATTAATAATTATATTATTCATTTTTCCTTCTTGTTTATTAAGAGACCCGGAGAGATTAGCTTAGTCGATAGAGAGAGGTCACAAACCAAAGGTGTAGAAGATCTTGATTGTCTGAAACTCAATCATCTATTCTTGATTCGAGGTCCAACCAATGTCTTCCAAAGTTATGGCAGAGATTCAACCTTCGTCGTCTCTGCTTACGTCACTTTCAGATGACCTCATCATGGACATCATAGCACGTGTGCCGAGATGCTATTATCCGACTCTCTCCCTCGTTTCCAAGAGTTTCCGATCACTCGTTGCTTCACCTGAGCTTTACACGAGACGTTCCTTGTTAGGCTGCACCGAACACTGTCTCTATGTTACACTCTATAACTCTGAGAACAAGCACCATTTGTATATTCTCGGTCGGGAAGACAACAAGAATTGTTTGGTCTTTATCCGGTCGCTTCCTTTGCATGCCTCCGATAACTATGTCGTAGTGGGTTCGAAGATATATGCGATGGGCGATGTTGACGATAATACATCTACATGGGGTGCGTTAACCATAGACTGTACATCTCACACGGTGCATCCCATCTCCAACATTCCTAAGCCCATGACTCAAACGGTGGCTAGCATCATCGACGGGAAGATTTACGTAATCGGAAATTGTTTGTGTGATGGCAAGGTGAGAGGGAGAGTGATGGTGTTTGATACAGAAACTCAAACATGGGAGCCTGAGATGACAAAGCCAGACATGGAGGAGCTAGACCTCGTGCCATGTGATTCCATGGTGATGGAGGATAAGATTTACATGAAGGATTCCGTTAACAGCTTTGCTTATGAGCCAAAGGAAAGTAAATGGGAAACAGACGAGATCTTGAGTTCTAAATATTGGGAGGATCCGTGTGTTGTTGACAACGTATTGTACTATTACGATACTAACAAGCACAAGTTGAGAGCGTATGATCCAAAGCAGAGATGTTGGAAAGTGGTGAAAGGTTTGGAAGACTTGTCCCTTAAGACGATCGGCTCTTTTTGCTCGAAAACGGTGGATTACGGTGGGAAATTGGCTGTGTTCTTTCATAGAGGAGTAAGCTCGAAGAGAAATATAAAGATTTGGTGTGCGGAGATTGTCTTGGAAAGACGCCAAAGAGGGGAGATTTGGGGTAAAGTTCAATGGTGTGATGTTGTGATTGAAGATAGAAGTGATTTCATCATAAATTGTGTAGCTGTTTTGGTTTGATGCAGAAACTCTCTCCTTTGTATAATATTTTTTTCACCCAATTATTTAGATCGGGTTTTCTTTCAATTATCCTAGCTAGATGATAGATCCTATTTTGTTTGTTGGAAGTATGTTGAATTTGTTAGTTAATTTAATTTGGTTGTTTTGTTATACAAAAAAAAAACAGACCGTTTGAAATAGATTTTTTTAATGTATGAATCATTCGTATATATATATATATATATATCCAAACGGTTCCTATAATCCTATTTAATATAAACCCAATCTTGTGTGTAACCCGGCCCATTGGTCTTTCTACGATTATTCACAAGCCAACTTAGTGTCAAAGTTGTCAAGGGCCTTGTGGTCAGGTGGTGAGGGGACGGGACTGGGACGCCAACATGTTTTAGGTTCGATCCACCTGCTGAGTGAAACTACAACACATTGTTCCTGGACACCCATACGGATATGGGTCCCTGCTTTCGGGCCCATTTGCATATCTAGAGAGAATATATTCGTGGGCTACACCTCCTCCAGGGGATTAGTTTGGGCTCCGGGGCGGCTAAACTGTTGGAGCTGCTATCAACTGGAAGTTCTTCACCAAAGCAACCGTCACTCTCTCTCTGAAGTTAAGGCACCAGCATAGCAACTGTTTGTGCCACCTTGGCGGTTTGTTCCTCAGCACCAAAGGTCGTTCCTTTCCTTGGTTCTCTTACGGTCCAGCAACGTCAGAAAATCGCTTGTAATAGATTAGGATACGTATAATACGCGAGTTTTAATAATAATTATATTTATATATAGTTGAAAAAATAAGTAAATACCGTTACTAGTAACCGGTTGAACTTGATGAATATGAATATTTTAAAAATGAGATATCTAACTTTTCATTGAGTCTTATGCATCCTAATCTACAGGTTAACCACTTAATTAATCCAGTATCTAGAGATTGACATCCTCCAATTCTTCAGGAATTTATAGACCCAGAGGATATCCAATTGATCCAAGGTTTGTCTGTTTGCCCCACTTTTAAATTGGATAGTCATATTTGGCATTTTACGAAATCAGAAAAATATACGGTTAAATCTAGTTACTGGTTAGCCTAGTCTATGGAGGCTAATCTCTCAATGACTAAGGAATTGGGACCAAGTTTAAATTTCTTAAAAGCTCAGGCTTGGAAACTCCATTGTCCTGCAAAATTAAAATATTTTATATGGCAAATTCTCTAAGGATTTTTGGCAGTTAACTCAAGGTTGAGACAACGGGGTATACGTTGTGATACAAGGTATCAAAGGTGTGAATCGGAAGAAGAAACGATCAACCACGTGTTATTTGAGTGCCCCCCATCACTTCAAACATGGGCATTATCGTTGATTCCTGGAACACTAAATAACTACCCAATGCGGTCGATCTATACAAATTTGGATTTTTTAATTTGGCATACCCCAAATCGTTCTGATTCAAGGAGTAATCACAAAATTTTTCCGTGGATTCTACGGTTTATCTGGAAATTAAAGAATCAATTGAACTATCAAGGAACTCAATATGAGCCCCCAGAGATCATAAAACATGCTACGTGTGAATTTCTAGCTTGGAAGGAAGCCCATGAAACCCCATCTACTCAGGAATTAATTACAGAACCAGCACAGAGGAATCCTCAGTCTATCAGATGTCAAGTTGATGGTTCTTAGAAAAGCTCATATCCAACTTCGAGATTAGGATGGACTGACATTCAAGGAGTAGATAACATTGTGTTACTAGGCGCGAAGAATTGCAGAAGAAGCTTATCCCCTCTTCATTCAGAGATGGAGGCGCTTTTATGGGCGATGGCGGATATCCTTGGTCAAAGTTTGGATTGCCAGTGTTTCGAAACAGATTGTGCTGAGCTTGTGTCTCTCACACAATCTCCCGAAGATTGGCCAGCTTTCTCCAAACTCATAGATTATTTTGGTGTTCTTCGAGGTGGATTCCACAACTTCACTCTCTCTTTAATTCCTCGCTTATTAAACGGTAAGGCGGATTGTCTAGCTCGTACTTCTAGAACAAATTTTGGAGCTTATTTTGTAAATTATGTTCCTTCAATTTGACCGACCAATTCAGGAGTTTTATTTTAATGTTATTTAGTTGGAAAAAAAAACATTTCATTGAGTAACAAGATTTTAATTTCCATGAGCATATTATTTGATTTAAGATCTCTAGCCTCCCATTTTCGAAAGACATATATTATAAGACGACGATAAATACGATTTCGATCTAACTGATTTAGAGATAAATAACTTTGATCGGCTTTTTAAACTCTCAAACTCAATTTTCTTGTTTTTAATTTGATATCAATATATAAGAAAACAAAAAGATGAAAGCACACACTTGAGTTTTGAAGACTCTATATCTTATTTATAACGATATATTATACTGAGTGTATTAAGAAAAATATTTCCCAAAACAAATTTTTTTTTTTTAGATTTTTTTCCATCAGATTACTTTTTTTTTTACAAATTTGGTTCTAAATTTCCATTTCCTTTGTTTTTAGACTTTTTTTCTCCAACGTTGTCATTTTTTTTTTACGAACTTGGTTATTTTATTTTATACATAAATAATATATTACATAGATAATTTTTTATTTTTTATCTTTGAATTTTTTTTCCACTACTTTACTATTATTTTATTTTTTATTTTTTGATATTTTACTTATTTCTTGTACCAATTATGTTGATATTATATTATTATTTGTTTTACTAATTATTTTAATACTATATTTTTTTCTTTATTTTACATTTTTTATTTTAATATTTAATTGTATTGACATGTATCACAATCTAAATTGACAGTGACACATATCGTAATCTGATGAGTTATAATTTTTCTTACGTGTCATGTTCATATCAAACACATTCAGCTTTATATAATAAAATAGTATAGATTAATTGCAATTATTCACTTAACAATTTCGAAAATATAAATGGAATTACTATTAAAAACAAAATCAGGATAATGCTCAAGATCATCTATTTAAATTGCAGAATTTCTGTGAGACAAATGTCTTTGGATAATATGCTCCACGGTTTGGGTTTTTTTTTTAAAAAATTTTTTGAACAATTAATTATTATATTATTCATATTTTCCTTCTTCTTTATTAAGAGAGGGGAGATTAGCTAGTTTGAAACCCTAGCCGATAGAGAGAGGTCACAAACCAAAGGTGTAGAAGATCTTGATTGTCTGAAACTCAATCATCTATTCTTGATTCGAGATCCAACCAATGTTTTCCAAAGTTATGGCAGAGATTCAACCTTCGTCGTCTCTGCTTACGTCACTTTCAGATGACCTCATCATGGACATCATAGCACGTGTGCCTAGATGCTATTATCCGACCGTCTCCCTCGTTTCCAAGAGTTTCCGATCACTCGTTGCTTCGCCTGATCTTTACACGAGACGTTCCTTGTTAGGCTGCACCGAACACTGTCTCTATGTTGTCTTCAATAACTATGACACCCGTGAAGACCACTTGTATATTCTCCGCAGAAAAGTCAACAGCAATGGTTTGGTCTTTATCCGGTCGCTTCTATCTATGAATTAC
This sequence comes from Kernera saxatilis, assembly GCA_900406395.1. NCBI lineage: Eukaryota > Viridiplantae > Streptophyta > Magnoliopsida > Brassicales > Brassicaceae > Kernera > Kernera saxatilis. The sequence goes on from OVAY01000616.1 coordinate 40,713, forward strand.
TCTGGATGCTATCTCGCAGTGGGTTCGAAGATATATGCGATGGGCGATGTTTACGATCTCAATGATACATCTACATGGGGTGCGTTAAGCATCGACTGTAGATCTCACACGGTGCAGCCCATCTCCAACATTCCTAAGCCCATGACTCAAACGGTGGCTAGCATCATTGATGGGAAGATTTACGTAATCGGAAATCTTTTGTGTGATGGCAAGGTGCGAGGGAGAGTGATGGTGTTTGATACAGAAACGCAAACGTGGGAGCCTGAGACGACAAAGCTAGACAAAGAGGAGCTAGACATTATGTGGTTTGATTGTGTGGTGATGGAAGATAAGATTTACATGAAGGATTCCGTGAATAGCTTTGTTTATGAGCCAAAGGAAAGTAAGTGGGAAACAGACGAGATTTTGGATTCTAATCGATGGTAGGATGCGTGTGTTGTGGACAACGTATTGTACTATTACGATATTGACAAGAACAAGTTGAGAGCGTATGATCCAAAGCAGAAGTGTTGGGAAGTGGTGAAAGGTTTGGAAGACTTGTACCTTAAGTCGATCGACTCATTTTGGTCGAACACGGTGGGTTACGGTGGGAATTTGGCTGTGTTCTTTGAGAAAAGAGTAGGCTCGAAGAGAAATATAAAGATTTGGTGTGCGGAGATTGCCTTGGAAAGACGTCTAGGAGGGGAGATTTGGGGTAAAGTTCAATGGTTTGATGTTGTCCTTGAAGATATGAATGGTTACATCATAAAATGTTTAGCTGTTTTGGTTTGATGCAAAAACTCTCTTAGTGTATGAATCATTCATGGACAAGGTCGAGAAGTCTCAAAGTCCCAATGTTATAAAACCTGTCTCTAGACTATCGTAAGTTTCTAATTATAAGTGGAGCTAAAATCTTTGTTTGTTTTTTTTTGTCACATAACAAATAGCTTTTTAATTACTCATAATAGAGCATCCAATTTCCTTTGTGTATCACATAAGTATCTTTATACATTTTTCAATTAGCTATTTTTTTGTTTCTCAAAGATCACTAAAATATTCAAATTCACTAACACACCGAACAGGAGAAAAAAAAAAAAAACCACCCTAGCACAATCGATAATCAAAAACTAAATAAAGTGACCACAATAATTCGTATATATATATATATATATATCCAAACGGTTCCTATTTAATCTAAACCCAATCTTGTGTGTAACCCATTGGTCTTTCTACTTTTTATTCACAAGCCAACTTAGTGTCAAAGCTGCTCAAGCAAATGGCAAAGGCTTGAAAAGCAGAGAGAGGATAACGATAGTCCATGGTGAACATATCCTTACCAACTTTCCCAAACTGCAATATTATCTTATCATGGTCTGATTGCCCCGGCTGCTGCGACGATCCCGCCCTGGTCGATGCTCCAGCACCACCACGGGGCGGCTGGACCGTCGCAGCACCGGGCTGAACCGTTGCAGCACCGGGCTGAACCGTTGCAGCTGCTATCAACTGGAAGTTCTTAACCGAAGCAACCGTCACTCTCCCTCTGAAGTTAAGGCACCAGCATAGCAACTGTTCGTGCCACCTTGGCGGTTTATTCCTCAGCACCAAAGGTCCTTCCTTTCCTTGGTTCTCTTGCGGTCCAACAACGTCAGAGAACCGGGCGCTGCTGAAATCCCCTGAGTGGTCGATTATCTTTGAAGAACCGATGCTGCGGAAAGATTCATCTAGGGAACGTTGTAGAAGCTCGGGCTGGCCCGGGACGGTGCCACCGGGTTCTAGAGCCAAGGCGGGGATAGAGTGCATAATGCAATGCATCCTGCGAGGTCCACGTGTTCCAAGAACGTTCAGCTCGTATGTAACCTGAGCTATGTTGTAACTTCCAGAAGGGACTTTAGGAGAGACTTTCTTGGAGTTGAACCTACGGCTCCGGTTTGGTGAGGATAATATCTCGCAACTGTTGTACGCAGGCGCCGTGTCGTATATTATGAACTTCGTTCCTAGAAAATTAGACCTGAAAAAGCAAATTTTCAGAAATAATCAAGAACTCAATCATGATCCATGTAGGATAATCAAGAACTTAAATCTTCTTGTTATACCTCAATTTGCCAATGTAAGTGTTGCTTGATCTTGAAATGTTATCTGCATCCATCGATATCACATACTCTGTGTATGTAGCTCTTCGTGTGCGCTTCGCCGAGAGAAGAAACTTTCCCTTTCCAATAAGTGAGGCTATACATATTTGACAAAAGGTTAATAAAAATGAGCCACTAGAAAAATCAAGAATCATAAACTAAAGCAAAAGAGAAATCTTGAATTCCTCTGTTATTTTCAAGATTATTTTCAAGAAGATTTTCGCTATGTAAAAATATGAACATAGGTTCTACATTTTTGAATTCAATTGATCCAGACAGAGGTTTAGGTAACATCGACAAAGAACTCACGATTTAGAGAAAGGAAAAGATGGTAAGTCATATTAGACTTATCCCTCTTGATGAAGCATTGTATGGTTCCATCTCTAGGCCCGGGCTAAACCATCAAACCGTTGTTAGAATATCCGAAAGCAGAGATGTCGAAAAGAAGTATCTAGTGATTACCTGTTTCAAAGAAACCGGAAATGTGAGTTTGCCTGAGAGCTCAGGGCTTTTCACAGTGTCTTTGCACATTTTTCTCCATGACCTGCACACAGAAGCACAAGCAACAACATGTTTACGAGCAGGCCACGAGCTCTCGCCTTCTTCCAACCTTTTCATCACATCTCGTAGCAACTCAGGTGGCAAATTAGCCCAACGAGTGTTCTTGATTGTTACAGGTTCTTGATTATGTGTCTCAAGCAATGCACCATGAGATTTGCTCCTGTTATGATGAGTCACTTCGAAGCTACGTCTTGAAAAGCTTCCTATACTATCTCTAACATCACGAACAATGCTTCTGAATGACATTTTATCCGAAAATTCAAGATATTTATTAAATTTTTCTGAATTATAAAATGCTTTTGCCAATGTGCTTCTGCTTCAGATAAACACTGCAAAAACATGAAAAAAAAAAAAACAGATTTTTGAGTAAAAGATTAAACTTTTCAAAGATTGTATCTTATGAGAATCAAAACAACTACACCAAAGCTACCTAAATTTAAAGAATGTTGAAATATAATAAATTGAAAATGTGAAGACGAAGAAACATTTATAAAAAGTTTGGTAAAACTAACCAAAATCATCACGCAACCTCAATAAATTTTAACTAATTTTATTTCCTTTTTTTGCACAAATTTCTGATATATTCCAACAATTTATTTCGAGAAATCAATGTCTTGTAATGACCGTACTAACTTAAAACTTTTTTTATCTAACTCACTGAATCCAAAAACTGAAGCTAATCAGAAAATTTAAAGAAAACAAAATCAATAAAAGAGACCCAGAGGTCAGATCTTCAGGTATGTAACAAAACAAAGAGATTTTTAAGTAAACCCAAAAAAAAAAAATGTTACAGATCAAGAAACACAAAGCAGTTGACTTTTAGTGAGATCAAGAATTAGTGAGATCAAGAACACAGATCAAAGAAAAGATACCTGAAGATATCTTCATGTCTTAATTGTTTTCTACAATTTGAAAGAATCTCTTTTTTTTTTTCTTTTTTTTTCTCTTTCTCTTTGATCTTTCTTTGATGTTTATCAGCTTGCCTTTTCTTGTATATAAAGAGTCACGGATTTCAAAACTTTATGAAGTACAGTATAATTTAAGAGCTTGTAAGTGCTTTCTCAACTTTTGTCTATAGTTTATAATTATAAATTTAATTAATCTATTCACTTATACGTCTCCAACGAGTCAACATACATTCCATTATCTCGTATGATTCGGTGAACAATTGACACGAGTACAATCTATCGAGAGTTTTAGAGCCCACTGTAGCGACGGTGCTAGTGGGTCCCACTTAAGTCTTTTTAGTGATTTCTTCTGAATTTTTATGTCATAAGTTTTTGTTATTTATAAAGCTTCAATAAATAATTAACTGGTGGTAGTACTAGGTCCGAAAAAATTATCCAAACTGAATCGAATTGAACTGGGAAAAACCGAACCGAGCCAAATAATTATAAACATTCAAAATTTCAAATGGCTCTTTCTTTAAAATATTTTTGGATATTCGAAACCGAACCAAAAGCCCAACCAAAAACCGAATGATATCTGAATTATTTGAAATTCAATCATATAACTAAAATATTAGTCATTTTTAAATTTAAAATACCCAAAACTGTTATTGTAAACTCGAATCTATTAGTAGTATTTAAATTCGAAATAACTAAAATACTTGAAATAATCAAAATGTCTAAATAGCTTTAGTTATATAAACCAAAATTAATATTTTACTGCAATATTAAACCAAGGTTTTTGGTTTTTATTTCGGGTGTTTGGATAATTCGGGTAAAAATATCCTATATCAGAATAAATATATGATTGCGAATCAGATCCGAACCGAATCTAAATAAATTTTGTTCTTTGTTGGTTCTCAATTATACTATACATGAACCAACCCAAAACGAGACATACCCCAATCAATTTTTTTTCGTTTCCTATATGGATTTTAAACCTCTTATCTAAACTATATGAAATCCGAAAAACCAAACGAATACTTGAATGTCGAGACCTAAATTGTATAGATTGATCAACCAAAAAATGATATAATACTAGTGATCGAATTTAGGTTTATAGTGAGGACAAGTATGTTTAAATCGTGGATTAGTGAGGGGTCTAATCTAAAATGAAGTACTAAAGTATAGAAATAGCTAGACAGCACAATAAAAAGAGTTTGTTTTTTTCCTTTTGAGTTTTAAACAGTGATTAGTATTCTTAAACTAAATGACAGCCGTTAAGAAAATACGTTATAAATTAGTTATTTAAAACATAGGAAAATGTGTTTATGTCTAGGTCGAGGCAAAAGAAAACTAGATATTACACTCAACCTTTAAAGTTAACCGTTTAATTAGCAATATGACAAAGGATTACGCAGTTAATTTGTGGATTTACTATTACTTCTTTCTTTTAAACAAGCTACTATGACATTTAACAAAATCCAGAAGGTAAAACATTGGTTTTTTTTCATTCACGAAATATCAGCTTTTAGAGAATTCAGGCTGGATCAAGCGTTAATGTTATTATAGAGTTAAAACTTTCAAAACTTTATGAAATAGAGTTAATTTAGGAGCTTGTAATAAAAATAAGTGCATCTCAACTTTTGTTTATATTTATAATTATATATTTGGTTAATCTATTCACTTATACGCATCCAACGTGAAATTACATTCCATTATCGTGTATGGTTCGATGAATAATTGACACGAGTACTCTATCGACGGTGTTTTACACTTAGGATGAGAGTTAGATAAAGCCTTAAACTGGCTAATTGTAGCCAAGGTGCTAGTGGATCCCAATTAAGTCTTTTTAGTGAAATCTTTTGACTTTTTATGTCCTAAATTTTGTAGTTTATAAAGCTTCAAAGAAAAAATTATATGGTGGTAGTATTTATAATTTGATTTTACAAAAAAAAAAATGATATAACATTTAGAGATCAAATTTAAGTCTATAATGAGGACAAGTAAGTTTAAACCGTGGATTTGTGAGGGTCTAAACTATAAAATGAAGTACTAAACAATAGTCTATAGAGATAGACAGCACACACAAAAAAAAAGTTTTGTTCTTGGTTTTAGACAGTGATTACCATTCTTAAACTACATGACATCCATTAAGAAAATACTTTATAAATTAGTTATTTAAAACATTATTGGAGAATGTATTCAATTAAACATCGTGATTTCAAAAACTAATTATATTTTTTGAATACTCTTGGAAATGATTTAGGCAATGTTTAATTATAAAAATACAAAAATTCGGTTGGACGAGTTTTTATTAGGCATGCGATCTTTTAATCCAAGGTAATTGTATGAAAATTGAGTTCAAAATTTGATATTTTGGTTTTGGATGATCTAAGGATTGTAGATGAGTTTCCACGTTATATAAAGTGAAGTGCTAAATGATAGAGATAGACAACACAAAAAGAAGAAAGTTTCTTTTTTAGGTTTTAGGCAGTGATTATACCACCAATCTTAAATGAAATGACATTTATTAAGAAAATAAGTTATTTAAAACATTGGAGAATTTATTCAATTAAACATTGTGATCTCAAAAACTAATTTAAAATTTGAATATTCTTGGAAATGATTGAAACATTTTTTTAATGATTTCAAAATGTTTTAGAATTAAAAAAAAAAATCAACGAATTAAACAACCGCTAATACCAAATTCTATAATGGCTAAAAAAGATTACACTAAGAGCATTTTAGCCTTATATGGTTGCATAAGATTACACTCATCAGCCCAATTCTAAATTGGAGCAAGGGAATCAACCAAAACCATAAAGTAAAAACAAACAAAAAGCATTGAAATTGCAGTAACAAAATTAAAGATCAACAATTTCTAAAGAAATCTCACTCTCTGACGTGGTCTTAAACAAATACAAGAAGATTCCTTTTTCTCTTCTCAAAGAATCACAATCACAAAAGAAAGGAATAAACATGTTACATTTCTTGCACAAAAGAAACTATACAGAACTGTAAAGTAATTCACTTACCGATATATAGTTCAACTCGATTTGCTCCATAAGCAAGCTCTGAGGTAAGTGGCCTATGGTTAACACAACAGTCCCAAGAAGGTTCATTGACCCATTTGCATTATCACCCAAGCAACAACAGAGAAAGAGGATTCTTTGAAAATATATATACCTCAAGGATTTCAATGGTGCCAATACATATACCTCAAGGATTTCAATTGTGTAACTCGAGCTCGTCAATGGTATAATACTCATTTAGTTCTATGATTATCTTTTTGGTTAGCTACCAAATTTAACAAACATAAGATCAGCTATAGTTAAGTCAATTAAAAGACAAAATGTTGGACTTGAAACTAGAAATACAAAACATATAAAACAGAGCTCAAACTTTTTATCATTTAATAAACGAAACCGAAGCTGAACCGGTTTGAGTTCGATCAATTTCCCAAAAATATGGAAAATTGATGGAGGTCAAACCGGATCCTTCGTTGTTACATCAATAAGACATATCTCTAACCAAAATTAACATTGATCAATCCCTACACATAGTCAAAAATAAACTCATTGAAACACATCAGAAAAGTGAAGATTATCCTCATCAAAACCTCTGTTCTGAAGCACTTCAGAGTCAGAGCACAGACTTGGATAATTCGTCTCCATCGAGACATCATCAAACTCCTGAAGATCTTGAATGTCCTCTAAGAACCCATCGGAGAACAAACCTTCAAAACCGTTGCTGCACTCAGCCAAGTAATCTGCAGGTAAAGCTTCGTTGTTGTCTGTAATGCTGAAATCATTCACAAAACCTCTGTTCTGAAGCACTTCAGAGTCAGAGCACAGACTTGGATACGTTGTCTCCATCGAGACATCATCAACAGAAAACTCCTGAAGATCTTGAATGTCCTCTAAGAACCCATCGGCGAACAAGCCTTCAAAATCATTGCTGCACTCATTCAAGTAATCTGCAGGTAAAGCGTCATTGTTGTCTGTAATGCTGAAATCATCAGGGATGCAACAAACTGCAGAAGTGGATTGATGAACATTTAGGGTTTGATCCGGTTCTTGAGTGATCATGTCGAAATTTGCAGGTAAATCACAACAAATTTCAGAAGTAGATCGAAGGTTTAGGGTTTGAGTTCCGTAGCTTGAAAGGACATGATCATCCTGCAAATTTGCAGGTAAAGCGTTGTTGTTGTCTGTGATGCTGAAATCATCAGGGATGCAACTACTTGCAGAAGTGGATTGAACATTTAGGGTTTGATCCGGCTCTTGAGTGATCGTGTTGAAATTTGGAGGTAAATCACAGGATTGAAGGTTTAGGGTTTGAGTTCCGTAGCTTGAAACGACATGATCGTCCTCCTTCATCTCGTTGTTCTTTAGGTCCTCATCACTAACGAAAGCTTCTTCACGATGGTCTCTTCGATTATTGACGAAGTCTCCCGAACGCGATTCCTTCAACATCCTCGACATGGACTCGATTGCGTCCTTGAGTTCTTGAGGATCCTCCGATCTGTTGAGACCCTCGTCGTCCCACCAAAACCCTAACCCTAGATCCTTGCGAGCCAAGCAAATACCAATGTCCTCTCTCATCTCTCTGTTGTTTCGTTCCCGAACAGGAGGCTTTCCCGCGAGATAAGCGGAGACGACGGCATCGACGGAAGAGTGGCCGAATGAGTAGAAAGAGACGTTGGATTGCGAAGAAGGAGGCGTCGCTAAAACGGCGATTTGTGCGCCGGAGATGAGACAGAGCTGTGAAGCTTTACTGTAGAGACCGTAACTTCGTTTGGTGAAAGCAGTCGCGAGTGATTCTTTTTTCGCGATCTTCTCGATCGAAATCTTCCTCTTAGTGCCACCTTTCACCATTCTGATATGGAACCTATAAACCCTAATTCTCAATCACAATTAGACAAGTCGAGAGGTGTTTTTTCTTCTGAGTCTGCAATTTTTTTTTTGTTGCAAGTGGAGAAGATGAAGAAACTCGCCACACTGTCTGTAATATATATAGGTTTTGCTTTATTGAACTAGCTTCTAGCGAGTTCTGTTTTCTTTCCTTTTTTTCTGAAAACCCACTAATAATCATTTAATTATATAATTAAGTAAAATGTTTTGTTTTTCTTAAGTAACCAATAATCAAAACACTTGAAATGAAAGTTAACAATAAACCAAGACCGGTTCAATTAAACCAAAGTTACTTAACAGTATTTAAAAGTTTTAGTGAAAGAGTTTAAAACGTCTAAAATTAAAAAACCAAACCAAATAAAATCCAGTTACTACTCCGGTTCACATAATTATTAAACCAAAACTAAACTTTTTAAGGGATTTTAAATCCAATACACTAACTGCGCAACTAAAAATGGAAATATTTATTTCATCCAACAAAAGGAAAGATTGGTCTCATGCCTTGGGTGGCAAGCAGCAAAAACATCGATTTAAAACTCTCTAACAATCTGCAAAACTCGTTTTCCTTCGGAACCCTAATTAACACACAGAGGTTGAGATTGGGATGAAGCAACGACTAAGTCGCTTGCGATCCAGAATTAAACAGAATATGATGAGACTCAAAAGCTCATTAAGCAAGTAGTGGAAACTGAAAGAAAGAACAGAGTATTCCTTGGTTGGCTAAACAAGCTGGTTAAGGCAAACAAAAGATCAAGTCTTTTGATTGGATTAAGTTGAGAATTGGAAATGGCAAAACCTGGTTGGAGAATTGGTCTTCCTTCGGTGAGCTCCATACCTATGTTCTCCACTGGATTTGTCTAATGACCTTATCAGGAAACAGAGACCCTCTGTAACAGAGAGTTATAATCGAATGGCTTCTCAAATGAGCGGACCAGAGGATGCTTGCAAGTTGGTGTCCTCGGGAGATTTTTTAACCGTGGATATGTGAGTGGTCTAAACTATAAAATGAAGTACTAAACCTTAAGGATAGACAACACAGTAAGGAAAAAAGTACTCTCAATTTTTTTTTTTTTGAATTTTGAATTTCTCCCAGGCCCGAAGACCGAGGAGCTTCGT